>JAKOGI010001768.1:85000-183027 GCA_029747015.1 Carnegiea gigantea
TTTTGTCAATCAATTGTTTATTTTTTCTATTTTTATTTAATCTTTTAGTTGAACATATATCATCCATTGGTGTAATTTTGAGATTAGTGGAACAGCCAAATAGAGTTATTAAATAACTTAACCTATTCAAGCCACTTGGACAACTTGGCTTGCTGGTTGAGGCATTGTTCATTTGTTCTCTTTATTATCATGAACGTTGTCTGCTTACTTTCCGTTCATCTGAAACAAAAGTCTTTTTTATACTTAAATATTTGTTCTAATGAATGCTTCAAATGGCAAGAAAAGGTCATGCTAACAAAACCGTGAGTGATGAGTGTTTCAAATGAGAAGAGGCAAGCTCATGTTGGAAAAGTGACGAGCATGGAACTCCTAAGATTCTAAATTCTGCCCAATCTATGGCTTGATCATTTGTGTTGTGTTGCTTGTCCTTACATTAGGATTTCTAACCCCTTCCCTTCTGGTGGCCCTTTGGCATAGCTCCCCATCTTATAAGGTTCCATTGAGTTCATGTGTCCTTATTCATATGTTCCTTTTTTTAATTTTTTTATTGACATAATCTATTCATCCCAATCTTCAAATATACTACGTACTAGCATATAATCTTTGTATTTAAGAATAGGAACTAGATGTTTAAGTGGCTAGGCAACTAACAAATTACAATGTCCTTGATTGGGCTCATTTGAGGTTTCTTGAGCTTGGGGTGATAGCATTATTAGCTTAGCTTAAGAATAGTTTTCAAGTTCACTTATTTATTGAGGCAGTCTCTAATTGTTTGATGAGCTAACTTATATGTACCATATGTAGGGGTGGCAATGGGGAAGGTACGGGGCAGATTCAGTTGTACCCTCACCCATTCCTATTTTCAAAATTAATACTCATACCCATACCCATATCCATCAGGTGTTGTAAAGCTATACTCTTACCCATACACACTAGGTATAGCGGGTATGCAGGTTTTATTTAGGTACATATAGACAAAAAAGAATTAAACCCATTTGGTGTCCATATGCGATATCACATGGTCAATATGTCACATAAACCCCAATCTTCTAACAACATATTATATCACGTCGAATATAACTAAAAATTTGTCAATCATAGCAATAAAGTAGTACTTGACAATTACATTTTCTAACAAAATGTCTCGCTGAAGTCTTGAATACCATATGACTCAAAGCAATTAGAATAATATCTAAGGATAAGCAACAAATTAGAACTTTAAACATGTACAGGTTTTATATGGGGCGAATATGAGCGGATATGGGGCAAGTATTGATAAAACAGGTATGAGGCGAGCATGGGGCGGGTAAGGCCTATACCCATCCCCAAACAGCAATACCCATCTCATGCCCATTTTTTCATTTTCACCACCCATAACTATACCTATTGGGGTGGATTTTGTGGGTTTTAGATGGGTACAGATTTTTTTTGCTGGTCCTAACCAGATGTCTTGCACTCTTATTTGAGCCTGTCGATTGGAAACTTTATTTGGATTTGCAAAAGGAACTGTTATCCATGCTTCTCTTTTAAATTGCAAAGCTAATGTAAGCAACATGACTGACGTGGATTTCGAATGTTTCTTATAACTATGAACAAGCTTGGAATTTTTTTAACTTTTGAAATGATTGTGTTGTACCTTGGTATTTATGCTAGTTTTTGCCTTTTTGTCCCTTTTTTTACCTTGTGTACGATGAATCGAATGTCAAGTTTGCAACTGGCATTAATGGCTGTTATAGACTTTTTAACTAGATAGATTTTCATTTATTTGTAAAGATTAATTCTTGATTTGATTCGTGTTTTATTTTTGTAGAGGATGTAGAGAAGTGATGTAAACATTTTCGATGTGGAGTACATTTATTCATATAGCTAATAGCTTTATTTTACGATTAAACTTAATATAATAATATGTATGAACATACAAATTCATATTTTACGAATACAAGCACATTACATATTATATCTACACATGTTTAATTTTACTATCTTGCAATTAATAGGAAAGCAAATTAGCTTCAGCTAACCATGTTATTGTCAAGAAACTATATGTTACACTGAGAATGTTGTTACTAGAAACTCAAACCATTTATTCTAACAAAAATATCAATACATAAATAATGGTTTCTAGTAACTATTTTATCATTGCAAAAAATTAGTCATATTTATTCTAATCGTAAGGTTGTTATAAAAAAACAAAGGCTTTTACAACAACCTTGTTGTTGCAAAAAATAGTCATTTATTGGAACGACTTATGTTGTTAAAGAATATCTTCACATTTGGTGTACATATTGATTTGTATTGTAACGGCATATTTATAGTAATGCTATAACTCGTCGCCAAAATGCATTTTTCACAATGCCTAAAGTCACTGTGTTATTCTTTTGAAACGTGATGGCCCGCGACAATCATGCAGCAACATGGTTGCAATAAATACCTATCACAACGACTCAGTATTTATGGCAACGACTTAAGTCATGGCAAAGAAGGGTTTTGTTTTCTTGAAATAATGATAAATTCAATATTACAACTCACTCACCTTGTAAATTGCTTACATAGATATTCATACTTAAACTACGACTTCTTTCTATTATCTTTTATATAACTCACTCAGATGTGTGACTTTGAGTTTAATTTCCTCGTGTTAAGATTAATAATTAAGAACTACAACAAGACTTAAGCATAACAACAATTTGTTGGTCACTTACCTTCGCTAATCAAGATAACCTAAAACTTTGTCACAATAATAGCAATATCTAACTAATCTCCTACGCTTGTGAGAACATCTCCCACTAATTTAAACTCCTTTCACTAATGGTTTTGTAATCTATCCAATTGTAAGCACCAACTACATGAATGTAATTCAACAATATGATCTAATATTTTTACCATACAGCCAACATTTATTCCATAAGGCTTCCAATTGCTTACTAATTCATGTTAATTTATATAGAATTTATAAAATTTGGTTTAGTAAAGTTAACTCAATCTAAGCAGAGCCCCTCATTTCTAATCAAGATTTACAAAAGCTATAGCTAATTTTACCAAAATATCTGCTCCTTTAAGCCAATTTAGGCACAAACTAATTTCGCAAATTAAGTGAACTAACTCCATATGCTCATTCTTTCATAGAATCTTTTTTGTGTTCAACTTGGTTAATTTAATGAATCCTTACATAGCTAATGTTAAGCTCTCATAAAGTCAACCTGGGGGTCTCCAACTATTCCCCAACCTCTAACAATCCAAATCCATTTGTAACACCGATGAACCCAACAGTAGAACACTTCTAATTGAACAATTATTCAATGAAATTAACACTCTAATAATGTCTTATTGAACCATCACAAAACACAAGGGTCGCAAACACATCTTGGCGGACCGGGCAATACCCACTCAAGGTATCAAGCAGGGACCCAACGCCCTAGAGTATGTAGAGGTCCTCAAATCACAAATTGATAAGTCACATTCACATCCTGGAGTACCAGGGACCGATACAGCTCCCACATAACACAAACTAAAGAGTCAATTAGCAGACCGGGCAGTGCCCACTTAAGGTACCAACCAATAACTCACACAGCTCCAAACACAAAGACAACTACTTCTATGGCCATAGCTCTAGAACGCTCTGTAATAGCCTAAAGCAAGACATGAACCTCTTTTCCCGAAAACGTAACTTAATAAAATCATATCATCACATTTTTATTTTCAAAGAAATTCAATTCCACAATTTGAACAAAACATAATCAAACCAAAGCATAATTCCATTCAAAATACTTTTCACAAGTTTCCAATAAATCATAACCACATTTTACTATTATAATGCGTGAAATCATCACAAACGTGATGATTATTTAATTTATGCGTACGAATAATCCATCATTACACCAAACATAACGTTTCACTCAAAAATTCGTAACTCAAAGGATACACATCCAACATGAACAAAAATTGGTAGACAATTACCAAATAACACCATGCATTCACTATAATATTTTCAGAATTTCATACTGAGCCATTCCTCCATAATAATCGAAATAGTATCAAGAATTATGCTTTAAACAACACAATTTCAATCAAAAATTCACAACTGCAGAAGTATAACTCCAAAGTTTGTAGAAATTTTCAAAAAATTTACAAATATCGTAAAGAAATTATGTTAAAATTTTCACAATTTTATACCAAGCCAATAATTACCAAAAAATTCAGACAACAACCGAACTGTGGGCACTAAAATAGGGCAGTTCCATCGAAAATTCATAACTCACAAAGTACACATCGAACATTTACGAAACTTCACACAAAATTGCCAAATAACATGAATATTCTGCAGTAAACATTTCATAATTTTTCTCCAACCCAATGGCTCACAATAATCAAAACATTAACTGAATTTCAGCACAAATTTACAGGGTAGATTCAATCACAAATTTGTAACTCCTAAAATAAGCATCTAAAATTCATGAAAAGTTACCTGAAAATGCACAACAACACAGGAAACCTACAGTAAAATTTCTAGAATTTTTGTGCAGCCAATAATTCACAAACAATCAAAGAGCGGAAGGCTGTGTGCAAAATCCAAATATGCAACATCTATTTTTCTGCTCTCTTGTTCATCCAATACCAATAATCTATTCAAAAATTCATAGTTTAGCATATGTTTGGATGAATTCACAATATACCCATCAATCCACAACACCCAATCAATCCAAAAATCACAATTGAACATACAACTCAAAGACGTGAGTTTCTAACAAATGAATTTAGGGTTCTAATCTACTAAACTTTAAAATATCAAATTCAAGACTTCAATTCTCAATTAATTTCTCAGATTTGAACCCCAGATTTTCGAATTCTTTTTGCCTTAATCCATTTTTAAGAGTGGAAAAGGCAAAAATTACTCACCTTAGCTTGCAAAGTGAAATCAAGATCGAATTCCTTTCCTTCTCTTCCTCCTGCTCTTCTTCTTCTTCTCCTCCTCCTCCTCTTCTTCTTATCTTCTCCTCTGCGTCGTGTGCTATGTTTTTTTTCTCTTTGTGTGTTTGTGTGTGTCGTGAATTGAAAAACAAAGAAAGAAAGAAACCCCCAGCTTCTTTTGCTTTATTTATCACGTGTAACAATTCCCCTTCCCATTTTTCTTTTTCCTTTCTCCTTCTTTTTGAGTCAAATCCTCCCTTTTGACTCCTCCTTCAATTCCTTTTTTTTTGGGTACACTTACAACTAAATAAGACATGCTTTCTAATTACTCCCCACAACCTAATAATCATAACAACATAAAACACACATGTGCCTAAAATAAAAGAAAATGCATACATAATTCAAAATAAGTAATCAAATTTCAGGGTGTTACATCCTTCCCCCCTTAAAAGAAGTTTCGTCCTCGAAACTTACCATCACCAATTTTCTAATCTCAGGTTCCATCCATGTCGCACAAAGCCTTTATGTAAATCACATAAACTTGGCATTCGAGTAAAACACACATAACTCACATAATCGTATATCATGAAACAAACAGTCAATCACATGCGCACACAAGCCCTATCGCTCAAAGGTCGCAGGATTATTGCTCTGATACCACTTTTGTAATGCCCCGCCCGAAGGGGGTGGGCGCGTCACCACTGTGGACGCCCAGTTAGGGGCGCCCACAAGGCTTCTATGAACTTATTAGTCATAATTAACCTACTGATAGCCAATAGCAGCGGAAGCTCTGATCGAAATCCAATTGAGGTTGGGTAGGGTTACTCTAAAATCATGCATTACATGCATTCTTAAACCATATCCATAATGTTCTTGCACATATGCAAACCCAGAATACAAACAAAGCTGTATTTACTAAACATAATCATAGCATAAACATAGAACGAGGCCTGCATTCCCAACTTCGCTCTAAAAAAAAAAATGCATCTAATCCTAGCCCCGTGCTGCTCTTGACGCTTCCTTTAATTTTGAAAACCTGAAAAATGGTGAGGTCATGAGCTCCCCGAGCCCAGTGAATAACCCTTACCTTCCCCGCTGTTACACTTTACACATTAACTGGTTAACACATAATCCACATAGCACACGTATCTTATGACATATAAACATAACATATCATCTAGCATATAGTGAACGATAAGAGAACATACATATGCTTCCAGGATCAAAATATACTTACATTTTTCATATCCAACATGTTCACAAGTATCACAACCACATACACACATGATTATGTTATGAGGTGGACAATTAGATTAACTTAGTCATACCTATCCCATACTAGGTACGATTCAAGGACTCTCGTTTTCACTTAAGTCCTTAAACAAACTGTGCTGTTAGTCTATTCACTAAACTAACTATGATTGTCCCATACTAATCATGTCTTTTGGGCTTATAGTCCTCACTAGAGCTCAGAAGAAAGCAAAATCTGCTAAGCAACCTAACGGATTGCCCATAACCACAATTGGCACACACATCAAAACAACCTTAATACAAAAGTTCACATACTAACTATAAACACATAACATGTGTCTTAAAACATGCTCATCAATCCCATATGCATTTCAAAGTCAATCACAAGCTTATAGATATTTTGAATGAACCTTCAAATCCAAAACCAAATCCAAAATCCAAAACTAAGATCAAAATTGATTTCATAACTTATCCAAATTTCAAATCCAAACGAAACCTAATTCCATATCACATCCAAAATTCAAATCCAAGCCAAAACCAATTACACAACACATCATATATTCTTAACTGAATACAAACCTATTAGTTTAGGGGGAGTTAACTCATGAGACACACAAAGAACCATCACAAAACACAAGGGTCGCAAACACATCCTGGCGGACCAGACAATACCCACTCAAGGTACCAACCAGGGACCCAATGCTCTAGAGTACGTAGAGATCCTCAAATCACAAACTGATGTGTCACATTCACATCCTAGAGTATCAGGGACCCATACAGCTCCCACATAACACAAATTGAAGAGTCAAGTGGCAGACTGGGCAGTGCCCACTCAAGGTACCAACCAACGACTCACACAGCTCTAAACACAAAGACAACTACTTCTATGACCATAGCTCTAGAATACTCTGTAATAGCCTAAAGCAAGACATGAATCTCTTTTCCCAAAAACGTAACTTAATGAAATCATATCATCACATTTTTATTTTCAAAGAAATTCAATTCCACAATTTGAACAAAACGTAATCAAACCAAAGCATAATTCCATTCAAAATACTTTTCACAAATTTCCAATAAATCATAACCACATTTTACTATTATAATGCGTGAAGCCATCACAAACGTGATGATTATTTAATTTATGCGTATGAATAATCCATCATTGCACCAAACATAACATTTCACTCAAAAATTCGTAACTCAAAGGATACAGATCCAACAAGAACAAAAATTGGCAATCAATTACCAAATAACACCATACATTCACTATAATAGTTTCATAATTTTATACGGAGCCAGGCCTCCATAATAATCAAAACAGTATTAAGAATTATGCTTTAAACAGCATAATTTCAATAAAAAATTCACAACTTATGAAGTACATCTCCAAAGTTCATAGAACTTTTCATAAAATTTACAAATATCATAAATAAACTATGTTAAAATTTTCACAATTTTATGCCAAGAAAATAATTACCAGAAAATTCAGACAACAACTGAACGATGGGCACTAAAATAAGGCAGTTCCATCAAAAATTCATAACTCACAAAGTACATATAAAACATTTATGAAACTTCACACAGAATTGCCAAATAACATGAATATTCCACAGTAAAAAGTTCATAATTATTCTCCAACCCAATGGCTCACAATAAGCAAAACATTAATCGAATTTCAGCACAAATTTACAGGGCAGATTTAATCAAAAATTCATAACTCCTAAAATAACCATCTACAATTCATGAAAAGTTGCCTGAAATTGCGCAACAACACAAGAAACCTACAGTAAAATTTTCAAGAATGGTTGTGCAGCCAATAATTCACAAACAATCAAAGAGCGGAAGGCTATGTGCAAAATCCGAATATGCAACATCTATTTTACTGCTCTCTTGTTCATCCAATACCAATAATCAATTCAAAAATTCATAGTTTAGCATTTCACAACATACCTATCAATCTACAACACCCAATCAATCCAAAAATCACAATTAAACATACAACTCAAAGAGGTGAGTTTCTAACAAACGAATTTGGGGTTCTAATCTACTAAACTTTAAAACATCAAATTCAAGGCTTCAATTCTCAATTGATTTCTCATATTTGAACCCTAGATTTTCGAATTATTCTTGCCCTAATCCATTTTTAAGAGTGGAAAAGGCAAAAATTACTCACCTTGGCTTGCAAATCGAAATCAAGATCGAATTCCTTTTCTTCTCTTCCTCCTCCTCCTCCTCTTCTTCTACTCCTCCACTTCTTCTTCTCTTCTCCTCTGCGTCGTGTGCTGTGTTTTTTTCCTCTTTGTGTGTTCGTGTGTGTCGTGAATTGAAAAACAGAGAAAGAAAGAAACCCCCAGCTTCTTTTGCTTTATTTATCACGTGTGACAATTCCCCTTCCCATTTTTCTTTTTCCTTTCTCCTTTTTTTTTGAGTCAAATCCTCCCTTTTGACTCCTCCTTCAATTCCTTTTTTTTTTGGGGGGGCACACTTACAACTAAATAAGACATGCTTTCTAATTACTCTCCACAACCTAATAATCATAACAACATAAAACACACATGTGCCTAAAATAAAAGAAAACGCATACATAATTCAAAATAAGTAACAAAATTTCGGGGTGTTACACGTTATGATTATTTAAACTGCATAATAGCATAGGCATGTTCATGTTCTTGAAATCTTAACAATCATACTCGTAAAACAATAGCACGTTTATGCATGAATCTTATCAATTATAATTACACTTACTACTATAAAGACTCATGCTTTCTAATTGTATAATGACAATCATTAACCTACTAATCATATTTCATGCATATGAGTCTGGGCATGCGTAGATTAACACATAGTCACAAGGTATGTAAGAATTTACTTGTGATATGAGTATATATGTTCATCAATGATTATCACTAAAAAACTAACCTTTAGCCAATTCGAGATTTTAGAAACACATAAGGATGCTTTTTGATTGCATAATTATAAAAATTAAACAACTAATCATATAATCATGTCCAAAGAATCAAGCATGCTTGTTACTCAAATTTTTAAAACATTTAAAAATAGGACTAATCTGATCAGGCTCTAATACCACTGTTAGATAAATAGGACTGATTTGGAATGCGGAAACAACTGTCGGGGATAGTCTATGTATGTAGTGATGGAGGGTGGCTACCAAAGTCGCTTTTTTGATAACCATGTCCTAAACCCAAAGCTCGACAGTGATGTTAGGGCAGTCGTGAGGTGAAGGGAGGAGAGAGTGAGATTTTTGGTGTCTTGTGTGTTTCCATAGCTAACCCCCAAACCTCCTTTTATAGGTTATGAGGCAGCTAGGGTTGTCATCCTAGGCGACATCTCGTGGCCGTTGAGCCTAAATAAATAGGCCCGGCCAACACTAATAATGTGTTTCTCGCTTTCTCTACTCTCAATCGCTCTTTTTCTCTCTCTCTCTCTCTCTCTCTCTCTATCTCATGAGTTTAAATTTAAGGCTCTTTCCCTTGCTGTCCAAGTTAGGATTTCAAACCCATTTTTCCAAGTTTGACATTTTCTTTAGCTATGAGTGAGATTAGTGATGTTAGGCAGTTTAGTTACTAGCAAGTGGACATCCACCATAAAGTGACCCCATTTGGTCCAAGGTCCAATCTGCATAGTTAGTTTTCAAGTTTTTAAGGTAAATCTCTTCTCTCTTTTCATTCCGTGCTTCACACGAGCACATGTTCAAGTTTTGTGGCACCATTATCTTTTTAGGGTATTTGTATCTTAATCATAATATTAATAATACTAAATACTAATGTATTTTTAACTTATACAGCTTTCATGTTTGACGGTTTGGATTTGCATGCATATACAATAATGGAGTATTACTTTGTTGCTATTAGTAAGTTGGGAATTTCTCTCTTTTTAGTGTCTCTAGCTACATAATTATCAATGCTATAACTATAATAATTTACATTGACTGTACAACTATTATCATCCTTATGAAATGTTTGTAACCACTAAAATAATTGCATAGCATATTAATACTTTCATTCTTATTTTATTATATAGTAAAGAAAATAACTTCTCGATGGAGTATGTAAATCTACAATTATTATTATTACAAACTAAATTTATTTGTAAAATCATTTTCTACTTTTAGGACTCGTTTGAATAAAAGTGTACATTAAATGCTCATCATTGTTATTATTTTAATTTGTAACCAATAATTAATAAATGGGTGACTTAAAATTAAAAGGAAAAAAGGCAATAGTGATGTCACATTTGGTAATCCTGTATCAATCCATTCAGTTTTATTTACATATATGATGATATGATTTATTACATGATTAGTGCTTAATTAGTGTTAATTAATTAATTTAATTTTGTTTAGTTGTTTTACTTTGTGCTCTATATTGGTTTAAACATGCTTTGTCAGTTGTGATTTTTGTTTTCATTTGAGTTGTGTTTCTTTTAACTTTAAAGCTTTATTTAGGAAAGTTAATATATAGTTATTTATTGCTTTTAATTAGTGTAGATGAGCTAGATTAATCAATGGGTGACCCAATCTCAACACTATGCCAGAAGATGACAATTTTTCCTTACTCCAAAATTACTCTTGACATTACTGTTTATACTCGATTGCACTTCCATAAAAGCTTCCTTCCCCTGTAACTTGTAATAAAGTAGGTTTAGCTTAATCTTTGGTTTAGCTTTGGATGTTAGGAGTAGACTAGGGTTAAATTTACTCTTTGTTTGTCTTTGACTTGAATTTTTTGGTGCTTAGGTCTACAAGTTTTTGCTCATTTAAATTCAAGGTTAACAGTTTGCGTTACTAATTTTGGTTTCCTTTCATTTTCTACTCTTAGTCTTTCAATTTCTTGTCGAAAAATGCAAATTTCTACCTCTTTCTTACCATACCAATTTAGGGTTTCAAAACCCATTTTCAAAGCTTGAGTTTTTTGTTTTAGAGTCAACTAGATTAGATTAATACTAAATAAGCAGAGAGTAGTCCCAGTGCTCAAGTTTTGGAGGCCCAATTTCTATTATTGCATTTGAGCATTTGTTGATAACACTCTCTCTCTCTCTCTCTCTCTCTCTCTCGGCTAATTTTATTGCTTTGTAGTTAATTTTAGTTGTGTCATTTGCTAACATGATAATTTCATTTATGTTTTGCTTTGTCTTGGTTATGTGTGCTCTAGTTTAGGTACTTTTCATTAATCATGTTTAATTTAGAATTAGTTCTTAATCATGGTTAATCACTAGATTTAATCATGTTTTAATTATTTATTAGTTTTCTTAGTGTAGAAATGTACTAGATTAATTAATATGCAACCTAGTTTCCACACCTTTTTCGAGGAGGATAATTTCCCCCCTACTCCCACCAAAAGTTCTCAATGCAAGGCTATGATAACATGCGTTGGTATGGTTTCTATGTTAATCACAGTCGACAAAAGTCCAGATATCATAAAATGAACTTGACTTAATCAAAACAAACATAGAGATCCAGCATGGCTACTTGACTTTGACAACAAACTAACTCAGGGTGACAGATTGTGCCAATCAAGTAACATTTATTTTATATGATTATTTGGCGTAAGGAATTTTAGCATACAATACGTCTAACTGAATTTTGCATCTGACCTTATCATATAAAATTTAATTCATTTTGCCAATATGTGACCATAAACATAGGTGAAGAAATTCGTTGTCACTTATGTGTACATAATGACATAAATGACGAGAATCCAGCACAAGTAAGCCTGCTAGGGATAATAAGAGCTATGCGTTCAATAATTAATTCAACAGCGCATGAGTATTACATCATTCAAAAATCATATTTGTAGATATAACTTGTGCATGAAACCCATGTAAAGAAAATATTGCCATCCGTTTATCAACAAAATGCAAAAGAATGTTGTCATGTCTATGAGAGTCAGTCGTCTTTATCCCTTTTGAATTTCTTTAAAAAGTAGGGTAGAGGATCCAAAAAAGGGCATAGGTCAAAACCACGCAGAGGAGTACAATAGTTCCAAAAACTACAACCAATATGGGATTGGAAAAGACGAAGGTGACTATGAGGTGAGCTAATCTTCTTTGGATTTATCCCCTTCCTTAGGTAAAGGGTGGTTTAATTTTTCCAATAATTTTTTAACAAGATTATTCAGATTACTAGTTTTGTTTGAGAGTTCTTCATTTTGAGGGAGCAGCTCCACCGTTTCTTCTTTTTAGGAGAAGTTTTGTTGAATTATGGCCTCTCAAAGTATAGGACAAGACCCCAAAGTGAAGGAATCAGATGATTTGGATTTAAAAAATTAGTATGTGTAATTCGTTTTTTAAGCATTGCTTGACCAGCAACAGTTTTTCTTCTTATGTCAACATTGAAAACAGGGGAGGGATTAAGTGATTTTGAAGGAGAGTGAAGATAATGAGGATGAGGGGAAAGATGATTTTGTCAGAGAGAGAGTGGGTAGCGAAGGAGCGGTAAGTTTCAATGAGTTTGAATGAGAAGAATTATGAAAAAATCTTTGAAAAATTGGGGAGTTAGGGCTAACTTGAGAGGGCATTTTTGGAAGGTAAGATGAAAAGATTCTTGAATCCTTGAATAATAATATATACCACCAAGTTATTATTTTTGGTCAAGGACATCACCCATATTCTTTTTTGTTCAAGTTTACCACTTATTTTCTATTTTATGTTCACAATTGTTACTTAAGAGCCTTCATGACCTGCTATTGAAAGTTTTGTAGATCTTTCTCTTTTCTTTTTTTTTGAGGGGGGGTTCTAAAGAAAGTAAAGGGGGAGATAAGAGAAGGAAAAAAAATAGAGGAAATGGAAAAGAGGGCAAAAGATTGAATTTAGAAAATAGCCCATCATCCTTCTAGCAGTCTCATATCCCCCAAGAGACCCATCTAGAAGTGGGTAGTGGGAGAAGAGAGAAACTAAAGAGTAGAGATATAGCTCGGAAGAGAAAGAAAGTTAAAGGGATAAAGATTTCTGGGCTTGAGATTGAGGAAGGGGAAGGGTCATTTTGAAAATTTATTTTTTTTTTTTCCCTCGCTCCAAGTCTTGTCCCCCATTATGCGTTTTTCAAATAAAACTACAGTAGCAAGTTATGTACATCTTGAGTGGTAACTGAGAATATTAAATAAAAGTTAGATGGTAAACTTGAACAAATAAAAAAGCAGGTACTAATTTTAAGCAAAAATGAAATCCAGATAGCATTATAATTCAAGCACTAGAAGATTCTTCACTAATAAAGTTATTGGTGGTTCATGAAATATTTTAGCACTATTAAGTATGAGCTTTTGAAATTGATTTTGAATTTTAAGGATTGGAAATATGATGTGATCAATAAAGTCACCATTTGAATGGAAGTGGGCATTTCTAAGTAAAGTTAGGATCAACCTTTTCCAATAACTTACATACTAGTAGGAACAAATTTAAAAATACCATCAACTTTTTCAACATAACCTTTAATGAAGTGATGTCTCATTACTGTATGCATGGTCCTTGACTATTGGACTGGATTGCTAGTAATGTTGGTGGCACTTATATTATCATATCTTCTTGGTACCTTCTTGTAGTGAAGGCGAATGCCTCTATGTTACGCGCTTATCCATAAAGTCTGAACACAGCATGCTTCTACTACAACATATTCATCCTCTATTGTAAATAAAGTCATTGACTTTCACTTTATAGAACGCTAAGACTATGCAATGTCCTCAGAATTAATATGACACTGATGTGCTTTTATGTCTATCCTTGATCCTACAAAACTGGCGTCAGAGTATCCAACAACCTTGAAACTATTAGATATAGGATACTATAGAGCTAGTTCCTTGGCTCTTGATAGATATTTGAATATTATTGCTCGTAGTCGTGAAGCGTGATTCCTTAGTTACGAATTGGAATATTGTACAATGACAATGAGAGATAGGAGATAGACACTCAGACCTCGATATAATTTCTCAAAGGCTTACTTACAATTTTGATCTAAGTCAAGGTTAGTACTCCTAGACATGGGTGTTTTTACATACTTGGTTTGATCCATATGATACTTCTTAAGAAGTTCTTTCACTAATTCCTTGCATGATCATTGTTAGGGGGCACCAAACATAATGTCATGAATATGCACTTAAGTTATTAGGAAATCACTGTCCTTTAATTTAAGAAATAAAGTTTATCAATCTTTGGAGCTTCCTGTCAATGTGATGTGTACATGTGCTTTAGATGCTTGTGTATGTTTTATGTTTAATGAACACTTCTTATGATCAAGAGATAGTTCATTGTGTATGTCTAATCAGTCATATATATATATATATGAATAACTAGCATATCAAGTAACCAAGTAATCGTATGCGTAAGGCTTCAAAGCTACAGTTCAATGTCACTAAATACTTTCGATCAAGGCACATTAACAAGAATATTAGAGGACTATTGTAATCAGTGTTGTAAAAAGTTGACAACACAAAATTTATTTTGAATAAATGTTATGACACAAAGATCCATTTTATAAAATACAGATATTGGATCATATCGCATAACGGTTAATTATAAGAAAAACATGCAATTCTAACTTGGCATCGTATAGCTTAAATTCATGGTTAAATTTGCTTTAACGATGTCTCTTTTTTGTTTACGTTATTGCCCTTCAAAGCTAGTCAATTGTTTAATGTGTTTAATTAGTTTACTTCAGTTAATCTTATTTTAATTTTCTAACTATTTTGCTAATTATTAGATTTTTAATGTACAATGCAAGATTAATTTTTCACAATCACTACAACACAATTGGTACTTTTCCTAGGAAAAAGAAACCTAATTTAAATGTTTCTCACTTTGAGGAAGGTCAAGAATAGCTTTAGAGAAAAAGCAACCTACCGTCAACTTTTCTTAATAGGAAGCAGTCAACATCAAGAACTTGAAAGGAACTTTTTTACCTTAGTAAATGAAGAAAGCAATGTCTAATGCATTTATTGAAATATTAGAGGCATTGTTTGTGCTATTACAATAATAAAAAACTCGATGCATGCTTTTCTTAAGATGGAAGGATACATGGGGCTATGGTTAGGGTCCTTAAACCAACTAGTAGTCCTTTATAGAGGAGCTTCATCAGAATACTCCAAAAAATCCAATGGTTACCTTCTTTAGCAGCAACAATCCTATTGAGGAGTGAACCCCATAAATAAAGGAGACTGAAGATTGAGGAGTACAACACATAAGACACCACATAATGAAACTCATAATCTTAGTATCCTATCGTACTCTTGAAAGATTGTATCGAATTTCACTTGTAATCATTGTATGCACTAAATTTATTGTGAAGTAAGGGAGTCGGGAGAGCTTAACTTAGAAACAAGAAGGTTAGCACTTGAATTATATAGTCTAAGAGGTGTCTTATGAAAAGTTACTTTAAATGTGGCTAGAAAGATTTGTTGTTAAAGTCCTTAAGTTGAGCCTTGGATTTTTAATCTTGTGGAGATTGGTACAGGGACTTTAAATCTCAATAAGGACTGTTAGGCGGAGACATAGCCCTATGGGGGTGTGAACTTCATTAACAAACATAGTGTTTATTTCTCACCTTTTACTTTTCACTCAGAGTCCTTTACCTAAAAGAGAATGAGAGGATGACGTGAGGAGAGACAAAGAAACTGAAAGAGAATAGAGAGGACGGTGACACTTGGCTGGGCTCTTTTTTAATTTTTTTCATTTGTATTTCTCTTTCTTTTACTGTGACACTAGAGATGAGAATAGGTTGAGTCTGAGCTAAAAATGGTCAGCCACATGCTACATTTCAACATTTTTCTTGAAAGATTTTTATTTTTTTACAAAATACTTAAAAAAACAATGGATATATAAAACAATAATCATTATAAACCAAAACTAGATATTTAAGGGTGCGAAAATATACCAACTTTCAACTAAGCAAATACATCCAAAATAAGATTTTGTTTATCCCAAGAAAAAAAGAAATAAAACAACCAATGAAAAGATGAAGAGAAGAAAAGGTAAACCCTACTTGCTTGTGTACAAACCACGATTACACTTAGCATATACCACAAACCATTTAATTAAATCTATTGCTTCCCTTATGTGGTGAGTGAGGTCTAGTGAGGGTCTTGTTGGTCCCAAGTAAGCTTGGTCACTCAAAAGAAGGGTGAATAAGGTGATCACAAATATTAGCAAATATAAACTTAAGCACAAAATATAACAGATAGTAGCAAACTCAAGGAAATTGAACAATAAAGTGAAGGACATTGGGTAAACAGAAAAAGAAAGTTGAGTAGCAAGAGATTATAAAGTAAAGCTCACAATGTCTTTTAACGAGGTTCATCGGTTCACTGGGCCATGTCCTTGCCTAAGGTTCCTTCTTTAGGATTCCACCACTTGTATAAATATGCTCTAGAACTTACACAATTTGTAAGCGTCCACCAAAGGGCCTTGATTGCAACACACCTTTCAAGACCTATCTTGGAGTGATTTTTCCTAAGCCGCTACTTAGAAACGAAAACCCTCCCAGTTAACCTTATTGCTTACAAGCAGAGTTTGCCTCACGCTTTTGCTTCATTAGGAATTTCAAATATGTGTACAACGTTCCAAATGTGTGCACAAACTAAGATCACAATTTGATTAGAACTTGATCACTCAAGAGTATAATACACTTAGAGTAGGAGTTAAGCTCTTATTGGTACCTTTTTCTTGTTAATGCTAATGTCTTTAAGCTACTGGCTTACCCACAGAATCTGACCATAACATCCTCCTTCTGCAGCATATTTAAACTCCATTGTGAATAAAGTTACTAACTTTCATTGTTAGAATGCTAAGACACTTTGAATGTCCTGACCAATGGCATAAAACTAATGTGCATTTCATGTCTATCGTTGAACCTGCATAATCAGGAGCAGAGTATCTAACAAGCTCAAAACTATCACATGGAGGATCCTATAGAGCCAGGTCCTTAATTCTTAAAATATATTTAAATATTACTATTTGTATCATGAAGTGTGATTCCTTATCTGCTAATTGGAATCTTACACAAAGACAAGATCTTGAACATGTTATCAAGTATTCTAGCTATATAAGAAAAGAGAGAGCCAATCATACCTTGATCTAATTTTTCACAGGCTACCTCGCAATTTTGACCTGAGTCAAATTTAATGCTGGCAAACATAAGCGGTTTTACGCATAACTAGAACATATGCCATTTATGAATGGAAGAAATGCGGTGGAAAAAGGTTAAAACTGTTGTGAAGCAACTGCTACGATGGTTTTTAATACTAAAGGAATTAATATAAAGGATTAAGCATAAATATATTTACCTCAATCCTGCAGCAGAAGACGATTGAACCATGGCTTGAATCACTAGTCGTTGAAGGAGCACACAATATGGAGAACATTTACAATCTCACGGCGTAAGAGCCTTAAGTTAACTTATTGGGCTTGCACTCCTTATGGGTGTATGATGCCCTAAGTCCAACATCTCTCACTCACATATAGGGGAGTGTTTATTTCCACCTTAAGCAAAACTTATTTTTCTTTTATTTCTGCACAATCTTCATAGTGGGAAAATAGGCCACGTGACCAACATACTTGTGATAGATTAATGCTATACATCTGTTAGGAATATATAGCCTCTCGGGAAGAACTGCACATGAGTAGTTGGAAGTACGCAAGTACCCTAGATCATTTCAATCTCATTAAGATGTCTCACTTTGATCTCATAAAATCATTATATTTCATATTCATAATTATAACCTAGTCATAACTGGTGCACCGATGAATAGAAATTAATGAGATTCCGTGAATAATCTTCCTCTTCTTATGAGATTCTCGACCAAATCCAACTCGTTTTTCTAGATTTGTTCTGCCAGACCGAATCACTCACGATCCTTTGGCAACACACTAAGATAACAAACATTGGATTGAGTCTCAAACCACTGATTGGAGTCCTAAGGGATACAAGTATAAAGCCGTACCCTTATGGGGTTTTAGATAAATATAAGTAGAGATCGAACTTATATTAACCCGATTAGTCATCTCTTACACACATGGTATGAAACATGTGCTACACCATATTGTCCAAACTGAGTTTCCAAATCTACTCATTAACTTGAACTCACATCTGGCCTCTTTAAGGTAGGCTAGATAAAATTCATTTTTACCAATATGTTATAATGACCTTTTGTCATTGTCAAGGCAACATTCATGATTTTAAGTTGGCAGGTTCTCATAATTATCCTTTTAATAATTTCACCTAAAATCTTGTCTCATCTCCTGTCGGTACTCAAATCAATGGAGGCAGTTACCCGTGTGAGCGTGCTAACCTCAAGTCTACTCGATATACTTTTCACATTTAAGAATGCACACAAGCATCCATGAATAAGAATGCAAGACAACTTATTTAAATTTCACAATATTGGACAATCACTTGTGAATGTTGGGAAAACTATCAACATGCTAGTGCATAGTTGTCGTCTACGAAGACCATTAAGCCTTTTCATGCTCAACAAGCACACCTCCTTGCCAGGGCTAGCTCAATGGCTCTAAAACCATTTCCTTCATAGGGCAATACTTTACGTTCATTATCTTTACATGTCAACATGTCATTAACAAAATTGAACCTTATGTCTAATCTGTTTGTTCTTACAACAATGCTTTGAGGTTCTTGGCACATTTGATGATAATTGCCTCAGTAAATCATTACTTGATAGTACTATTTGGTCCACGAACCAAATAATCCAAGTACCTTTTCAACCAAATAACTTCTGGCACTTTTAAGGATAGAGCCATAAACTCTTCCTAAAACAAGGTAACATATGACTGTTTCTTACCACTTTAGCAACATTGCTAAATTGGAAGACATATTTGGGGGTTCATTTCTTATATGAACCCACCACAGTCAAGAATGTTGCACCATTTTCACGTAAATTATTGCCTATATTCCATAAATGCATGATCGAAGGTTCCCTTCAGGTTCCTTATGACTTAACTTTTTGCCACTATACTAGTCTCAGGTCCAGTTGATATCTATTTAAAGATACCATGTCTAGGCACATCATGCATTAGACTTCTAACCATGCCTAACAAATTTTGCTTATTAGTCCTTTTCTAGGAGAATATGACACATTTTATTGTAAGATCTCACCTTTGTTAACGTGAGTACTAATAAGGTTCTAGGTGTGCGTATTAGATCATTCAAAGATCTTTTGATGTCATTCTCTTTAGGAAAAAGAATAAGCTCTTTGAATATTCTCTCATAAACTTTATTTTAAGAGCATATGCTGCTTTACCCATATTAATCATCCTAGAGTTAGATGATGACAAGGCTTTTTGCCTTAATTAGTAACTCTACACCATTTCTAGCTATTAGTAAGTCATCCACGTATAATGACTTGCCTTCAAAATTGCTTTTTTGGACCCTTTTGGTGTCAATCACAGTGCAGCTATTAGAGATAACTACAAGTATACCAATCCATTGAAGAGTCTTTAAAGTCACAATTGACCTCATATGTCCACAAACCTCATGTTTGTGATCCTTTTTAGTGGAACTTCACTTAGACCTCTTGATATTGCTATTTACACACCCATATGATGTGACTTTAGGTCCAAACTATTAATAATGGCTAGAGAAAGGTAAAGTTAGCATAATATACACTATAAGAGGGAAAAACTTTTTGTAGTTGATCATATCGTATTGCGTGTACCCTTTTGCAACAAGTTGAGCCTAATGCCAACTGTGCCATTAGCCTTACAATTTAAGAACCGTTTTGTTCTCCAATGAC
Source organism: Carnegiea gigantea (assembly GCA_029747015.1). NCBI lineage: Eukaryota > Viridiplantae > Streptophyta > Magnoliopsida > Caryophyllales > Cactaceae > Carnegiea > Carnegiea gigantea. The sequence continues at coordinate 104,911 of JAKOGI010001768.1, forward strand.
TTTTGTGCCCTAAAAGGCTAACCAACTGTTCACCTTTATTTACTCCATTTTATTTCTATTGTCTTAGTCCACTTGTCCTTAGAAGGGTCGGAAAAGACATCTTCAGTCACTTCTATTCTATGTGAATGTCATGAAAGTTTCATGTACCTCATTACCCAAATGGCATGGAGGAGTACTTTCTCACAACCATGTCTTAACATAGATTCATATAATATCATATCGTTCCTTTTGGTATTGACTTTACTCCCACTTGAAGCAAGACCAATCATCTTGCTCCCACTTAGAACTAGAATAGGATTACTTTCATTCACTCTTGATAAGGGTGGATCTTGACAATAAACTTATTCATCGTCATTTGCTCTTAATGATGAGGGTGGATCTTAATGATAAACTTATTTATCATCAATTAAAATTCTCCCACTCGAATGAAGGGATCCGATTTGGTTCAGAGAGCTAACAGAGATAAGCTTTGACCTACCTAACCTTTCTTTGGAAATCTAATCCTTAGAATGTGATAAATTGTTTAAGTTTTAGTTGCACTCCCGCTGTTTTACAGCCCAATGAATGGAAAACTTTCAAGGCCAGAGCATCCCATAAAGACCACTCTTCCTTTCCCCTTTTGGCATTTCTATAGGAGGGGTTGTGTTCATGGGTTATATACACCTCAGGTCCAAAGATTCTCAGATCGGGCTCTGATCCATAGCTTATATGGAGTGGTGGTAACTTATTTTATAAGTTCAAGGTCAAGATCACATATTGCAACAAAAGTAGATTTCCATAACAGGAGATTCACAAGTCTTGTGCAATTGTTAATCCTACCATATCAAAGAGCATTCTAGGTTCTTTCCCTACAACAACATTTTGTTGTAGGCTTTTAGGATAATTACCTAATAAACTATCCATTTTTCATCACAATATTCACCAAAATAATGCCAATAATGGTCTTTAAGGCATTAACCTCTTAGGTTTATTTGATTTTCAATCAAGCTCACATGTTTTCTAAAGAAACTTATCACTTCAGACTCATCTGATGCCAAATAAACAAGACCAAATCAAGTGACATGCGATGAAACATAGAAGCTCTAGACCTTATTATCACATTCATTGGACCATGAATATTCAAATGAATTAACTAGACTGTAAATTAGACACTTAGTAACCTTTCGAAAATTAAATGGTTTTCTTGTTATTTTTCTTGCTAGATTATTTTCGCAAGTGGGCTATTCCACTTTTGTTTGTTGGCCTCATATATGTTATTTTGACCCTTATGATCTAGTCTAGGATGACAAATAAGCATTTCACATCATCATAATTACGTGAATATGGAAAAACAAAGACTCAGATTAATGGAATAAATATTCAATCCATTACAAGTAAACCGTTTCTAATAAAGCATAACCAAAACTAAAGGTGTTCTCACTAGGCTTCAATGCCAAGAACATGTTCAAATGAAACCAACATAGCAACATTGTTCCAACGAATCTTAGGTACAAGTAGGGGTATCGGCTGCTATGCAGGACTAACTTGTATGTTTTGATTCCTCCAACAACTGTATTGTTGTTGTCTCCACATGTATCCTCATTGAACTATGTAAGAACCTATTGGAAGTCCGATAAAGCTTCTTGGTTCCTAACTCTTTAGTTCATATTCCTGAACCTACAATCCACATAGGATTAACTTCAAAAAGAAGAATATAGCTGGTAACACAAAAGTCACTAGGAGATATTGCTAAGTACCTTCTTAGGCTCAGTTTAACCACGAGCGTGGTGGTTCATTTGGTCACAGTTGAGGCACTTAGCTTCCATTAAATCCTTTTTCCTCGCACATTTTTCTTTGCCTTGTTGTTCATGGTCAATCCCCTCATTTGACTGAGTCTTGTCAATCCACTTCCCTTGGTCCTTCATTTTAGAACCATTCCTAGAATTGAAGGTTGACATGTGCACTTTTATGCTTGTCACTTCAACAGCCTCTCACCGCTCTTCCTCTAACTCAAGTCATTGCCTAATGTCCTCAAAAGCAAGGATATACTTAGTTCGAGACAGGACCATCTTAATACGACTCCAGTCGTTGGGTAGAGAACGAATCACGACATGAACTTGTTGCTCATTGGTCAATTCATAACCCATTCCAGCCAATTCACTAATCATGTTTGACATGTGCCTCAAGTGCTCCCTCATGGACACGTATGGACTCTTTTTATAATTTTCAAGCCTGGTAGTGAGAGATCTAAGTCCAGCAGTTGCAGCAGCTGACATGATACTTGTAAAACACAAAAGTTGTACAATCAGCACAAAAACATACATATGTATAATATTTTAGCATACACTTATTCATGAAAATTGGCAATTATCAAAAGAGTTAATATACACAAGCATAGACCCTAGAGTCGCAAGTTCACATATAGTTCCCAATCATCGTCGTAGGAGTGAATGTTTTAGTGTAATTAATTTTATCATTTCATTTCAAGTTACTGAAACACTCAATACAAATTGAAATATTCTAAAAGAAATTCACAAATATCTAATCAAAGAGGATATGCCAACCTCAAGAATATTTCAAGAAAGTTCAACATATATCCATAAATATATGAAAAAAGAATTAAGTAACCTTAGGCATAATTTGCAAATGTAACAAAAATCTCAAAAGCATATTTTTGAGAAATTTCAATGTCTACTCACTCAACTTATTTATGGAGCATATATATATAACTTTTTTACGTGCAACATATGAAACATATTCTCATAATATTTAACATAATATTTCATGAATTTCAACCAAGCATATATATACTTATTACATATATCATGAAATTCAATTGAAAACACATGAGTTAAATATCATAGATATTTCATAATATTTTCACTCTAAATAACCCCAATGATATTAAACTCGTGCTCTAATTTCTCATGGAATTCAATAAAATGAAATATGTTCAAATAAAAGATTCTCTAAGATTCACATAATATTTCATTCTCAAACTAATGATATCAAGATTCATAAATATATATCCACAAAAAGAGAGTCTCATAAAAAATTTCAATCATATTATATAAATTCATATGCCTAAAAATAAAACATAAATTAACCCTTATTGTCAATTTAGTCAACCCTTTAGGTCGATGGTCAAGGCCCGTTAACTTTTTATTTAGTTTTTTATTTTATTTTACTGTTGCTGCTGGTGGGGTGGGCAGGGGGTCACACACCCACCTCCTGGTCTGGGGTCGCTCAACCCGAAAACACAAAAAATGGGTCAGCTAAACCCGACAAATGAACATGGCCATGGATAGCGATCTTTGTGCTCATTTTCATCAAATTGATTTATGGAATCTGCTGTAAACTCATTTTAGGATTCATTGAAACCATTAATTGCTAAAAATAAGCAAAAATAAGCTAATAAATTGAGCATAAACTGTCTAAAAATGAAGCAGTAAGCGCCGACAACATTTCGCAAAATTCCAGCCAAATTTTGGCCATATCTCTGCGTGTTAGTGGCGGATTTCATAGGGTTTTTGCTTCAAACATAATGGGTGATGATAAGCAAAAATTAATTGCAAGTAATTGTGGCTAAGAAAGATCAAAATTGGGTTAAAGCATGCAAACCCTAGCCCTACCGTTGCCGGCGACCTGTCACCCAATTCTGGCGAAATTTCGGTAGTTATTGCTAAATTCTTTTAGGGTTGTTGCTTAGAATGATGTTATAAACATTTTCAACAAATCAATTGCTCGAATTGATGGCTGAAATTGCTTGAAATCGATCAGAAATAGTTCGTAAGACTAGAACCCTAATCCTAGCCTTCGCCAGATACCTTTTACGAAAATTCAGCCAAAACTAAGCCAGATTGCATCAAATAATCGAGGGCTTTGGCACAAATCATAAGACAAACATGATTGCCACATCAATTAAGGAAAAATCGTCCAAATTTAACTAAAAATTGAGTTCTCCTACTCGACTTAAGCCTACGAAGCAAGCGGCAAATTCGTTGCCAAAATTCGAGCAATTATTCGATCAAATCGACTAATAGATTGAGTAGTATTAGTTGAAATCGAATGGGTAAGACATTCCATGCATGAATTTTCAATTCCGTTGAACGAAAACATCGATTTTAGAAATTCAAATTAGGGTTTTGCAAGCAAAGAACCCTAGAATTTCGAAACACAATTACTTCCAAACTACACAGCTAAATTATGTGTACAATATATGAAATTAAAGCTCTCTTCAAGCTCTATCAGAATCAAGAATTTTATGAAAATTCATTAAGGGTTTTTCATAAATTAAGGGCATAAAGTTTCCAGTTTATTCGTGATGAATAAAAGTATCACCTAATTTCTTTGGCGTGATTTTCAAGAAATTATACAAATTATCCAACCAGAAAATAAGCCGATCAGCTCTGACACCAATGAAGGAATTAATATAAATGATTAAGCGTAAATATATTTACCTCAATCCTGCAGCGGAAGACGATCGAACCATGGCTTGAATCACTGGTCGTAGAAGGAACTCACAATACGGAGAACCTTCACAATCTCACAGCCTAAGAGCCCTAAGTTTTATGCAGAAGCTATCTTCAGAGAACTCTCGATGTTTTTCTCTAATTACTTTCCTCATAGACTGAATTCCCTTTTATATTAAAAGGACAGTTAAGGAACTAGGGTTTCTGAGGAATTAACCTGTTAACTTATTGGGCTTGCACCCCTTATGGGTGTATGATGCCCTAAGTCTAACAAATACTATCATTGATCATCATAGAAGCTCTTTTTGTTAATACTCCATTACGACCATACCATCAAAGAAGGTAAAACCTTGTTTTTATAATGAAGTTTTTTAAGCCATTGTTAAAGAGAGAATCTTTTGACAACTATAATTCATTTCTGCCATGGAAGGCCTTTGCCTTTTACAACATTAACTTCTTACTTTTATCAATAACGTTTTGATCTATAATAGTTATTCTTGTTGTAAGTTTGTTATGTTTGTTGTAGAAACTAAAGAAATAGGCAGTGCTTTGGCTGGAAAATGGTAACACTTATGACCGATTACTCTGTTATTAAAGGTCTAGCCATTTTTTTTGGAGAATATATTTCAAATTTTTTTTAATAAATATTATTGTAGGTTATCCACCGTTCCTGCTAACACATTACAAATGCTACTAACTTGTAATATACAATTAATCATCGAAGGGTTCGTAGTAATTGATATGCAGCAACAAGGCACAAATGTATATACATATCAACAAAATAATGTCAAGGCTTTACAAAAGATGCCGTCCACTTCACCCATACAATGATAGCGCTATCTTAGCATTAACTATGGCCTACATTGAAAAAATGACTAATATTTTTGGATCAACTGTAATATACAACCTGCATAAGAGATAGTGCTAAGCAAAATTTGACCCAACAAAGATGCCAAATCTCGAATAAATTCACTAATATAGTACAGGGATATCATTGTAATTTGACATTTATACAGTTGAGTATAAGAATACCACGAGGCCCCTAAGGTTGGGTGAGCCCTTTCTTCATTCTATTCTAACATGGTATCAGAGTCTTTCTGAGCGAGAGGTCTCCAGTTCGAATCTCAGTAGTCCTCATATTGATTTATTATGCAAGGTACGGGGAGCCTTTGTAGCATCCACACTTCAAGCCCAAAGGGCATTCACATGAGGGGGTGTGTTAGAGGATAAACCTATTCTTGGGCCTTCAACCATCAACTTAAGCTTATGGTTGAGATGACTCCTGAACATGGTATCGGAGCGGGTTCGTTCCCAAAAACCCTAAATTTTCTCCTTCTTCCTCAGCACATCAACGTCTGAAACCCTAGCTCCACTATAGTCACCGCCATCCACCATGGCCAGCACTACTTCCACAGCCATCATGTCTATCTCACTGGTGATTCCCTCACTCTCTTCTCAGTCGTTACGTGAGACTAGCAGTGGCTTCCCTTCTTAACTGCTCACTCTTCTCCCTTCAACTGCCGATGGCTACTTGTCTCTCCTTTTACCTTTGGTTACTTTCCCCTTGACACCACCTCAGGTGCCTCTGTCTATCCCTTCTCCTTCCGCAACGTCTCAATCTGCCTAGTTTCCCATCCTCTTTTATGGTGAGAATTGGTCTTCGGCGTACCCTACGGTGATTAACACTAGTCTTCAGTTCGAGCCCCCTTTACAGCCACAGGAGCTGCCCTATCGCAACCCCATGCGTTGTCTTGGGTGCTGCCCTCTTTTGCGCTCACTGCAAGTACTATGGCTGATGGGTCATGTTTCTCAACGATCAGTCTCCCCAACCTCTGTGGCGGCTTAGGCCCCTTGCCGCTAACCTTATGAACTATCAACATAACAAATTATGTCACTGCCATCCTTGCATCTGTTGATGACTACCTTCCCTAGGAGACATAATTCACTTCCTTTCTAATTATGCATCAACTCCCGGGCATGATTGATGGTTCTATTCAACAACCGCCTTCGATAGTTTTGATCGCTTTAGATGCTTCTCAACCGAACCCGACTTTTTCATTCTGGCTTTATGTTGATAAGTTGATAAAGGCGTAGATTTTTGTGACAATTTCCAAGGACGCATTATGTGAGGTATGAAATATATCTCATGCTTCACCTACCTGGCAGCACTGTGCCCATCACTTTAATATTGCTATCTTTGCCTAGGCATTGGATCTCAAATGTATGCTTACTAATGTCTCTAAAGCCACCAATCAGTTTATGGAAGATTATTTGCATCATATAAAGTCCATTGCTGATTTCCTTACTGCTATTCAAAATCCGATCTCTAATTTAGAACTGATTCACTACACCACCTCAGGATCACCCCTGACTCTCACACTTTTGTTACCACATACTCTATGTTGCCTGGTAGTCACTCCTTTAATGACTTACATTTCAAATTAATCATCTATGAACAAGGGTTGAAGTTTTAGTCTTCCCACGACGCTGCTGTTCACCAGGCCTTAGTTAGTGCACTTGGTATTGGGGTCACCCTCGAGGGACGGTTCCAAAAATCTGAATTCTCATAATAATGGGCGTGGCAATCATAATGAAATTATCGAAATTGAAATAATAAGGGTGGTGGACGCAAAGAGGGTAATACAGACAACACTAACTCCAACAGTCGACAACCCGATATAGCTTCTCGGAGAATGCCTACTGGTACTGCGTTTGGTTATTTAGATGTTTCATCGTTGTTTACTTTTAGTACTTCTACGTTGGATACTCACTCTTTATCTGTAGGCACTAACCAATCAGAAGGGATATTGGGGTCCCACCTAAACACTATTTGTTAAATTTGTCATGTTCCAGGACATTCTGCTGCTGCTTATCCCAAATAGTATCAACACCACCGGTAATCCGGGCTTCCATCTTATACTACTTTTTTTATTCACGTTGATGTTGGTGAACAAAGATGATTGAGAGAAGATTGCGGAAGGAAACTTTGATATTCAGGACTGTAATAATTATAGAGGTATCAAGTTATTCAGTCACACTATGAAGTTATGGGAGAAGGTTATTGACAGAAGGTTACGAAAGGACATTTTGATATCAGAGAACCAATTTAGCTTTATGCCTTGCAGGTTGGCCACGTAGGCTATTTACGTCCTCAAAAGACTTATGGGACTGTACAGAGATAGAAAGGTGGATCTTCATATAGTATTTATTGACCAGGAAAAAGCATATGACTGAGCTCTGCATTAAGTGTTATGGAGTTGCTTGGAAAAGAAAAGAGTGTCACTGGTGTATATTCAAGTTATTAAGGATATGTACAAGGGAGGTAGATTGAGTGTCAGGATGCCAGGATGAGTTACCAATAACTTCTACATTGGTATAGGCCTGCATCAGTGTCCGGCCTCAAGCCCTTTTCTTTTTACTCTAGTTATGGATGAACTTACAAAAGGGATTTAAGATGAGTTATCATGGTGTATGTTATTCATAGATGATATTATTCTTATTGATAGGACCAGGAAAGGAGTTAATGACAAGTTGGAGCGATGGAGACATACACTGGAGTCTAAAGGTTTTAGAGCAAGTAGATCGAAAACTAAATACCTAAATTGTTGTTTTGGTGGAAGGGAAAATGCGGGGGGAAAAGTCACGATTGATGGGATGACAATGCCAATGGTTGAGATGTTTTAAAATTTAGGCATGATCATCCATAAAAAAGGGGATATTGACGAAGACATTAACCAGCGCATGAAAGTGGGTTGGCAAACATGGAAGCATGCTTCCGATGTGCTATGTGATAAGAGAATGCCTGTAGGATTAAAAGGTAAAGTGTATCGTATGGTAGTTAGACTTGCTGTGCTACATGAATCGGAGTGTTGGCCTATAAAAAGGCACTTCTTCAAAAGTTGATGGTAACAGAGATGAGAATTGTGATGCCCCCAAAATAGTAATGACATAATTACTGATAATTGCAGCGGAAGACTCAGTAAACGAAGACGTTACTGCCCTCCTGATAAGGACAAGGCTAACTAAACCATTTAATTCTGTCGTTCACGATCACAATCATAAACTCTATTAAAGTGATATACTTTAAGACCAAAGTCCATAATAGCTCACTTCAATACCATTTACTTAATCATACCATGTGCTAACTCGCACTCCACACTACACATATGTATGTTGAATATAGACCTCGAGGTTGATCCCAACACTCGTGCTATGCTGAATCCACTGTGAGCATCTGATGGCTGTCAAAATGGCTTGCTAAAAGGAGAAATATGTGATACTTCATCACCTAAAATGGAAAACATGAAAACAATTCGAAAACATGAGCAGAAACTCAGTACATGCATTCCTGTATTGTAAAATGAGCATAGAAATACTGTTGATGGGTATCCATCTTGCAATTCATTTAGTTGGCAATAACAGTGAAAACGAAAGTAATATGAAATTGAATTGCTTATTATTATCTGGATGTGAACCCCTTTCATCGATATGATCTATACATAGGTGTACAATTGTCAATCTGATCAAGAGTTGGCCAGAAGCCGCGCGTGTAAATAATGGGCTGACGCCCTATAGATGATAACTGACGGGGTCGTAAGTTAAATGGAAAATCACTGCATAAATTGATTCATTGGTAACTCATTAAGAGTTGTAACTTGATAAACATGATCTGTTTTCTGAAGATACAGGCAATGACATACCTTGAGTCTTTAAGAATGTTATCTGACTTGATACAAGTCAGCTGTTTTATAAATGTCATCTAACTTAATAATTATGTTCTTATTTGATAACACTTATGCATAATGGGAAACGATAACTAGGCCTCGACTCTGTTTCATAAATGTCATTGTAAGCATGTGTAGTCAGTAAATGATCCTTACTCGCATAATTGAGTAAGTAAAAGTATGTGTAACATAAATTGAGTAATTAAATAGTATACATAACATGTGTGTTCCAATATAACTTCAAAATTGAATTGATAAAAGTAATTGAATTTGATATAAAATAAATGAAAGTAAAATATTCCACAATAAGATAAATGAGATCATAACAGAAAAGGCCTTGATGGTGACAATTGAGAGACTAGTTGTGGCCTTTTCTGGAGTAGGTTACTGATACGAGTTTAAGGCTTGCAGCTGTACAACTTGGTGCAAGATAACAACTGTAATAGGTTACTCAACCGAAATTTATGAAATCTTACAGGAAATTCGAAAATAATATGGACAATCTACAGTAAAAGTTTTGGAATTTTCCTCCAAGTATACACTGCACAAAAATTACAATAACAACCTCATTTACACCGAAGTAGGTCAGTTCACTTCAAAATTTCATAACTTCCATTCTAGACCTCAAATGGGGACTTAAAACTCGAATATGAAAAAATTAAGAAGTCCCCAAAAACTTTTATTTACAACACAAAATGTGATTCCCACAATAGGATTCCCAAAATGGGGCTAAACACATGTGTGTCAGTTTTTTGGTCCAATTTGCATAGTTTTGGTAAAAACGACCATAGCGTTTTCCACAGACCTTGGATTAAGGCAATTCAATAGGCATTTTAAAGCTAACACACTAAAGTATATATGCACTAAAAATCATAATTTTTGGCTGGACCATTCATTACCATCTTAATCCAAAATTTAGCCCTAATTTCCTGAAATTCCAGCCCTTTACTAATTTAACTTTCTCTTTTTTTTCCACATAAAACTCACTTGAAATCATTTCAAATCACCATAATAAGATATAAAAAGGCCATTTAAGGCCTCATATACATATCCAAACTCTAAACAACTTCATTAATACATAATTACATAATTCGTTTCCAAAATAGGGCAGTTTTCTTCTAAATTCCATAACTCACTGATTACACTTCCCAAATTCATGAAATGCTGCCAGAAAATCCCAAATAATATGGAGAAGCTACAGTAAAAATTTCAGAAGTTTTGGACAATCCTATAATTCCTGAAATGTTCGACAGTGGCATTTAAACAAATGCAAAATGATGAAAATCATGCTCTTGATCAATACCCATGACTCCAAACATCTCCAAAGTCAATAAAAATTGCACCATAGCTATCAATTTGGTCAACCAAACATAGCCTATAAATAAAACAACCATAAAATGCAAGATAAGACAAGTTAGGATTTTGAGACAAACCTCACTTTAGGCTTGAATTAGAGGGAAGAGGAGGCTGTTTTGAGTGATTTGAGGGGTTGGACGTGATAGCTAGCCACAAGGGGAGCTCAGGGTAGCTGGGAGGTGGCCAAAAAAGTGGCCGGAACCACCAGAACCGGCGAGACAAAGGGGCAATAGCTACTGCCCCTGTTTTCTGCCTGAAAACCGTGGAGAGGAGAGAGGAAATGGAGAGATGGGCTTGTGATTTTTGCTGAATTCTTTGTGGCTAGAAATTCTTAAGTATTAGCAACATGTGGCTAAAATTTCCCACCCAAAAAGTAGCTGTTTGCTAATTAAAATTAGGTGCTAAAATGAGTACTTAGTGAAATAACAAAGTTAGCAAGGTTTTAAGCTTTTGTTTTGGGCCCAACAGGCTAAGTTCGGGCTCGAAAAATTATTTGGAGTGTTGAACAAAAATAAAATTTTGTATTGCTCGGGATTAAAGTTTACCGAAGGTAAGAAAATAGTTAATCACTAATTTATACTCACTGAGACCTAATATCGATTCACCTGACATTTAATCAATCAACGAAACTCGAATTAACAATCAATGAAACTTGAGTTGCAAAGTAGTACTCAAAATGAAATATCTCCCTACCGGGATGATTAAATACGATAAATGAAGGTGGAGAATTTAAATAACATAATGAAATTCGTTAAATGAATAAATTGAGTGTAATTGAATTTAATAAACATGATTTGGTTAAGCAAATAACAATGAGATCAGCTCAATAAACATGATAAGGTAAATGAATAAACATGATTAATGAAATAAATAAAGATGATTTAAATAAATAAATATGGGTTAGGGTCGGTTTATTACAGCCTTTCTCCCTTGAGGAGTTTCGTCCTTGAAACTTATAACACTTGTCAACTATATGCAATGCTGCTTTAAAACACATGGGTCATTGGTTCCCATTGCTTCCCTCTGAAGAGGTATAATTTGCCGAATGTACTCCGACTAAGGGAGTACGTATTGTATAACTTCTTAATTCCATGTTTCAGTAATAGATCCGGATACTTCTGACACAATAGCCTCAATGAACTCAATTACTTTGCTTCAAAAGTGATATTCTCTTCGAAAGAAAAGGACCTTGTTACTGCAAATGAGGTATTCTACACTACTAACTCATAAAGCCCAAGGTAACGAGGACTCAATTATCGCTGATATCCAGTCTCCTGACACCCTTGACTGGATAAGCTATTCGGAATACTTTATATGTCATCTGAGACTTTGGTTATTTCTTTGTTTTGCGAGCATAACTGTTTTGTCGACCTTGTATCACCTTAGCATGTATTTGAATTTTCCCTCTTAATGCTTGCTTGGGTTAGCTCTGACCTTGTACTCAATGTTTCATCTGGCTCACTCTAATATAATTAGACAGTGCTGGAGTTTATACCCTTATCAAAATCTCCTCATCTGATCATCCTAATGTCTCACAGGATCTCCCTTTATTCGACTACTCAAGGATATGGTCCCGGTCGATAAAGGGCAATGAAATGACCATGATTAAGGATGAGAGTGATGAAATTCTTAGCCAAATGAATCATTGCATACAAAAGAAATGAATAATGAGACTAGAAAAGGCAAATAAAGGAGAGGTTATCATAGGGTGGTTTGAATAAAGATAACCATAAGTATATCATGAATTCTAAAATATAATGCCACAAGAACTACGGTTTGTAAATATGGATCATAAAGGGTCCAATAAATAATCCACCAAGGAGAAAGATGGCATGGTTAAACTCGAGTTTAACTAATAAATTGGAAACAAGATGACAAACAACTGAGCTTCAACTAGATGACTTTATAGCCACAAGGAACAAGATAAGTATAATAGATAGATGGGACAAGCAATGTGCAATAAATAGATACATAGATTGGATACGCAAAATGCAATAGATAGACAACTCGATTAGACAAGCAAAGTGTAATGGACAGATAAATGGATTAGACAAGCAAAGTGTCAATGGATAGAGAACTAGATTGGATAAATAAGTAAGGTGTAATGAATAGATAAATGGATTAAATAAGCTGCAGTGGAAACATGCATTTGCTCATATGGAGCCAAGTCAAGTACAGCAATAAGATTAAATAAGGATTACTGAAGTTCACTTATGCGGATATAAGATATAGGTAATGAGAATTGCAAGTGCCATAAATAGATCAATAGATTGAACTGGTAAAATACAATGGATAGATCAATAGATTGAACGAGCAAAGTACCAATGGATAAGTAAATAGATTGAACAAGTGACATGAGAAACGTGCCTTTGCTCATATAAAACCAATTCAAGTCTAGTAATAAGATAGAACAGAAAAGCTAGAATTTACATATGAGCATGTAAGATATATGTGTGGGAGTTGAAGTTCAAAATAAGGAGAGTAACAGAATTATGTTAATCGCAATCACCCACACCAATGAGAGTTGAATTACATTATGAATTCAGAACAAGTTATACGAGTGTATTATTTTGAATAAATGAGATGTAAGGTAGATGTGGGAATCAGCTCTCAACAAAATGAACTATAACTCAAGATTATGAAATAGAGATGGTGACGGTCAAGAGCACGGGAATGTTGACAGCCATATAGGGTTGAACAAGAATGTATTGCACATTTAACAATGAGTTTGCAAAGACATAGAAGATCACGCTAATAGGAACATCGGGCTGAAATGCAAGGGAGCTTAAACAACATTGGATAATATCAAGATTTGCAGATGAGACAGGTAATAAGAATTACTATAAATGGGTAGTCTTGCAAAAGATGAGCTATGGTTGCATGGTTTAGGTGTGATATTCGAACCTTAAATCATTCCTGGAAAAGACATCTGTTATTAACAGTTAATCCCATAAATCATTTGTTCAAGGTGTAGAGCACTTATTTTGATAGTGATCTTGTGCAACTCTCTGTGCATAGTACACGACCAAAGATTATGTCTTTCTTCTTCGTATAAACCTGAGGTTCCCCACGAGGACACACCTGGTCAAATAAATCCTTTACAACTCATCCACTGAATCTTTAATTCTTTGAACTCTGTTGGGGGTCATATGATAGGGGTTTTGAAAATGGATTGAGCACCTTGAACTAGGCTGATCTGAAAATCAATGTTTCTTGGGGGAAAACAGTCCTGAAAATCATCAGATGAAACATCTCTAAATCTCCAACTGTAATATAGATATGGATATACCGAGTGTGGTTGACAAATCACTAATATTCAATGCATTACTGACATGATAATTCACTTGCTTGCACAATGTAATTGAGGGGATAAATAGGGATTTTCTTCCATCGGCCGTAGATACGCACGTTTAGCCAATCATCCTCTCTCAGGCTAACCTTAAGATCCTTACCAATCATCGTAGTCATGTAAGTACACAGTCAGTTCACCCCTATAATGATACCAGATCTGGCAATCAAACTGGATTGAATGTCTAGTGAATATGGTTCCAGCAATACTACTAGAGGCATGTATATAAAAGATAAACATTCAACTGCCTACCAGTCTCAATAAATTGAAATGATAGGGGGGTAACCCAAAATGTAAAGAGATGTAATCACAACATGAACTCTTGTAAAGATATTTCTTTATTGGTTAGAAAAAACTGACATATGAGCTGAATGAATGAAAGGACGAAGAATCAAAATGAAAGAGGCAAGGCATAGAAATAACCTGCAGCATATACAAGACATGCAGTTTATTCATGATGGTCATGTATTAAAGTAAATGATCGATGTTGTGAAGTTGAGAGAGGGTAGTAAGTAATGAAGGTAAAAAAATGTAACAGGTTACGAAAGCGGCTTTTGAAAAGTCGTACGGTATCCATATGTGAGTAAAATGATGAAGATAAGGGTCAACACTATCAGAAGGAAAATTTATTCATCTGATGTTTGAAAGGATAATACGTCAAGATGAAGGAGTCAATCTTATGACTAAACATGATGACATCCATCAATGAAACAATTTGCAATAAATGGAAGTGTTGGGTAGGCATATAAAGTTCAAAACTGCTGGCAGATGAATATAGCACCAATCGTTGTTTATTGTTAACAAGATAGGCTATATTAGTAAAGAAAGGATTACCAAAATAACTTGAGTAATGACATGCAGTTACGACTATGGAGTAGTATGCCAACATGACGTTACGGTGCTATAGAAACATGAATAATATGGATACATTTAATTGTTGCAAGGGCACTCAATGACTGGGTTTGAAGCAACCAAAGGCTTTGCAAGCAATAAATGAATAGTGCCCAAATAGAAGCAATGAGTTCAAGTAGGTGACAGTAAAAGTATGAACATAGTGATGATTGCGCTGCAAGTAGAATGAGTCAAATATGCGTAGGAAGAACTGCAGATCACATAGGAATGCACACCAGGGGTCATTATAGGCTCCATTATGGAAATAGAGAATTAAACAGCTATGATTGTCAAGGTTTGAATCGCCTATAAAAAAGGTTGCTCAAACGTGTTTGAAAAAGTCCCCACAGACCAAATATGAGAATTTCCATAAACACTCCATTGCAAATCAAGAGAGTGTTAGCAACAATGAAATAATGCCTTCGAACAATTCATGATAACTAGGGTAGAAATAAGTCAATTACAGGAAGTAATGGGGGCATTGCTGATGTAAGGTCTTAGTGTCAAGACCAGATAATTCCTATGCATGGCAGCTTCATCTTACTTGTCCCACACATATATATATGCCAAGTAGCACACCATAAGGTACTAATTGCTGTCACCATACATAAGCACTCATTGTAGTGTTCATCTCATACTGGTTCACTTCTAAGATATTACCCTGCAAGGTATTTCCTCATTTAGAGGTTTACATCTAACTTGACACTATATTAATCCCTTAGGAAGTTGCAAATGGCATCCCCACATTAGGTTTCAACCATCACTGTACCCAAGAGCAAGGATATCAACACACCTCAATAAGACTCTCAAATCCTAGGGTAAAACGGACAAAGTTTTGCCTAAAAACTGATTAAAACCCAGGCTTAGAGCCTTACAATCAATACCTGAAATGGAGAGAAATACTTCAATAGCTCAACAGCCACACGCTGGAGTTCATAACTCAATGGGTTACACACCCGATGTGCACGATTATAGAAGTTTAAACAAATAGGAGAAATGAAACATGCAATACAACTCCCAGATGAATGAGAACATGCGTTACTAACAGGTGACCCAAATGGTTCCACAGTCCACTTTACTCATGCTTGAATCTCATGATATTAATAAATGATTGAGTCACCAAATGAAAATGGTGTCTCCATATATGCCCATACATATGAACTTATAAGCAATAGCTTATTTACTGGGTCCAGCATAGCTCATACACACTGTGATAGCTAACTCATAAACACTTGATAACTCCCCGTGGCCCTTAAACCTTAGCTCTGATACCAAATCTGTGGTAGCCCCAAAAATAAATCACATGATTACTGGTAATTGCAGCGAAAGACTCAGTAAACGAAGGCGCTACCGCCGTCCTGATAAGGACAAGGCTAACTAAACCATTTAATCCTACCGTTCATGATCATAATCATAAACTCCATTAAACTAATATCTTTAAGACCAAAGTTCATAATAGCTCACTTCAATACTATTTACTTAATCATACCATGTGCTAACTCGCACTCTACACTACACACATGTACATTGAATATAGACCTTGAGGTTGATCCCAACACTCGTGCTATGCTGAATCCACTGTGGGCATCTGATGACTGTCAAAATGGCTTGCTAAAAGGAGAAATATGGGATACGTCATCACCTAAAATGAAAAACATGAAAACAATTTGAAAACATGAGCAAAGATGCAGTACATGCATTCCTGTATTGTAAAATGAGCATGGAAATACTGTTGATGGGTACCCGTCTCTGCAATTCATTTAGTTGGCAATAACAACGAAAATAAAAGTAATATGAAATTGAATTGCTCATTATTATCTGGATGTGAACCCCTTGCACAGATATGATCTATACATAGGTGCAGACCTCCAATCCGATCAAGAGTTGGCCTGAAGTCGCGCGGGTAAATGATGGGCTGACGCTCGATAGATGATAACTGAAGGGGTCACAAGTTAAATGGCAAATCACTATATAAACTGATTTATTGATAACTCATTAAGAGTTGTAACATGATAAACATGATCTGCTTTCTGAAGATACAGAGAATGGGCGTACTGTGAGTCTTTAAAAATGTCATCGGACTTGATATAAGTCAGCTATTTCATAAATGTCACATGACTTGATAATTATGTTCTGACTTGATAACACTTATGCGTAATGGGGAACGATAACTAGGCCTTAACTCTGTCTCATAAATGTTATTATAAGTATGTGTAGTCAGTAAATGATCCTTACTCGTATAATTAAGTAAGTAAAAGTACGTGTAGCAGAAATTGAGTAACTAAATGGTATACATAACTTGTGTATTCCAATATAACTTCAAAATTGAATTGATGAAAGTAATTAAATTTGATATAAAGTAAATAAAAGTAAAATAGTACACAATGCGATATATGAGATTACAACGAAAAAGGCCTTGATGATGACAATTGAGAGAGTGGTTGTGGCCTCTTCTGAAATAGGTTACGGATACGGGTTTAAGGCTTGCAGCTGTACAACTTGGTGCAAGATAACAGCTGAAATAGGTTACTCAACCGAAATTTATGAAATCTTACAGGAAATTCCAAAATAATATGGACAATTTACAGCAAAATTTTTGGAATTTTCCTTCAAGTATGCACTGCACAGAAATTGCAATAACAACCTGATTTACATCGAAGTAGGTCAGTTCACATCAAAAATTCATAACTTTCATTTCTAGACCTCAAATAGAGACTTAAAACCCCCATACGAAAATATTAAGAAGTCCCCAAAAACTTTCATTTACAGCACAAAACGTGATTCCCACAATAGGGTTCCCAAAATGGGGATAAAACACAAGTGTGTCAGTTTTTTTGTCCAATCTGCACAGTTTTGGTATGAACAACCATAACATTTTCCACAGACGTCAGATTAAGGCAATTCAAGAGGCACGTTAAAGCTAACACACTGGACTATATACCCACCAAAAATCATAAGTTTTGGCTGGACCATTCATTACCAGTTTAATCCCAAAGTCAGCCCTAATTTCCTGAAATTTCAGCCCTTTACTGATTTAACTTTCTCTTTTTTTTTCACATAAACCTCACTTGAAATCATTTCAAATCACCACAAGATCATTTAAGGCCTCATATACATATCCAAACTCTAAACAACTTCATTAACACATAATTACATAATTTGTATCCAAAACAGGGCAGGTTCGTTCGAAATTCCATAACTCACTAATTACACCTCCAAAATTCATGCATGTTTGCCAAAAAATCCCAACTAATATAGAGAAGCTACAGTAAAAAGTTGAAAATATTTGGACAATCCTATAATTCCCAGAATTTTCGACAATGGCATTTAAACAAATGCAAAATCATGAAAATCATGCTCTTGATCAATACCCATGACTCCAAACATCTATAAACTCAACAAAAATTGCACAATAACTATCAATTTGACCATCCAAACATAGCCCATAAATAAAACAACCATAAAACTCAAGATAAAATAAGTTAGGATTTTGGGACAAACCTCACTTTAGGCTGGAATTAGAGAGAGGAGGAGGTTGTTTTGAGTGCTTTAAGGGGTGGGCCATGATAGCTAGCAGCAAAGGGAACTCGAGGCAGTTGGCAGGTGGCCGGAACCACCAAAACTAGCAGCACAAAGGGGCAGTAGCTGCTACCCCTGTTTTTTGCCTGAAGACTGTGGAGAGGAGAGAGGAAAGGGAGAGATGGGCTTGTGATTTTTGCTGAATTCTTTGTGGCTGGAAATTCTCACGTATTAGCAACATGTCGCTGAAATTTCTCACCCAAAAAGTAGTTGTTTGCTAATTAAAATTAGGTGCTAAAATGAGCACTTGGTGAAATAACAAAGTTAGCAAGGTTTTAGGCTTTTGTTTTGGGCCCAACAGGCAAAGTTCAGGCTCAAAATATTATTTGGAGTGTTGAACAAAAATAAAATTTTGTATTGCTTGGGATTAAAGTTTACAAAAGGTAAGAAAATAGTTAATCACTAATTTATACTCACTGAGGCCTAATATCGATTCACCCGACATTTAATCAATCAACGAAACTCGAATTAACAATCAATGAAACTTGAGTTACAAAATGGTACCCAAAATGAAATAGCTCCCAACCGGGATAATTAAATACGATAAATGAAGGTGGAAAATTTAAATAACATAATGGAATTCGTTAAATAAATAAATTGAGTGTAATTGAATTTAATAAACATGATTTGATGAAGCAAATAACCATGAGTGATTAGGTCAATAAACATGATAAAGTAAATGAATAAACATGATTAATGAAATAAATAAAGATGATTTAAATAAATAAATATGGATTAGGGTCTTTATAAGAATGATTAGATGGATGTGTGGTCATAACAGAATGGATCGAATTAGGAATAGAGTAATCAGAGACTTAGTTAAATTGGCTCCCATCAAAGATAAGATGAGAGAAATAAGACACAGATGGTTTAGCCATGTGAAAAAAAGAAGTGTGGATGCTCCAGTAAGGAGATGTGAGAGGATTAACATTTCCAAAGGAAAAAGAGACAGGGGACGACCGAAGAAGAATTTGGACGAGGTGATTAAAAAGGACTTGAAAGTTGTAGAGCTGATGGAGGATATGGCTCAGGGTAGGAGTCTATAGTGGGATAAGATTATGGTCTTAGATCATAGAGAGATGGCCTCGCAAATGTCATTTAGTTGGAGTAGGGTAAGTTTGTTCGTGCTTTTTTCATAGGTTGAGTGTGTATGCAGGTAATACATTCATTTGGGAATAGACACGCATTTGCCTACTTCTGTTTATTGAGGTACGGTATCTTCCTCTGTTATGTTGTACTTATATTTACATAGAAATTATTACCTGATTTATTAGTATTTCTTAATTCATTCCTTGCAGCTCATCCTTTATTTTTTCTATATAATGTTTTCACGAAACCCTTTTTCTATAAAAGGTTTGTATAAAATCTTATTTTTATGGGTCTCCTGGAATCAGCTTCTCTACGGGCAGGGATGTCGATAGATGTAAGGTTGCCTACATCTAGATCTCCCCCGACTCTACAAAAGTGGAACCCACATTGGGAGGTTTTATTATTACTTGTTGTTGATGTTGGTGAACAAATTTTATATCCAGACTCAGCTGCTACATCTCACATGACTCCTGATGATGGCAAGTTACTCACTAAAACTCCTTACTCTGGCTTGAGTCCTGTGGAAGTTGGGAATGGGACCTCACTACCTGTTAAACATGTTGGTCATAGCGCAATTACAACTTCAATGAAGCCATTGCACCTTCGTAGTGTCCTCTATATCCCCCAGTTGCATCACAACCTATTATCTGTTAGGAAACTTTGCAGTGACGACAACTATTTCGTGTTAAGGACAACACCACGGGTGAAGTCCTTTTGCAGGCTGCTAGTGTTGGCAATGCCTAACTCGTTAGTTTCCATGTTGAAAGTCCTTTTTTGGTTCTCGCAAACCTGGTGTTCAACACTTCTGGAGACCACTGGCATTGTCGCTCAGGATATTATGGGGGCTCGAGTCATTGCTGTTCTAAAGAACCGCCATCGTCTGAACATTTCTGTTACTTTTTGTGATTCTTATGTGACTAGTCATTTGGCCAAGTCCCATGAACTTCCTTTTGAATTAGCTGAACACTGTACTTAGTCCCCACTTGAGTTGATATATTCTGATGTATGGCAGTCCCCTGTTTTGTCTCATATAAGTTACAAGTATTATGTTTCATTTATTGATGATTTTTTTCGTTTCACTTAGCTTTATCTAATAAAACACAAATTGGAAGTCTTTAGTATCTTTTGAACATTAAGTCCTTCATTGAAGACTTACTCAATTGCAAAATGTTTCAGGGTGATATTGACAAGGAGTTTGTTCAAACCTTAATGCATGACCTCTTTCTTAAACATGGCATCTATTTTTGAAAATCTTATCCTGACTCACAATAGCAAAATGCGGCTACTGAATGGAAGCATCGCTGTTCTCTTCTAATAGATGCTTCATCTACCTTTTTTTGGTTAGATGTAGTTTATGCGGCTAATTTCACCATAAACAGGCTCCAGATTCTTGTTTTCTTTGACAAGTTTCCCAATGAGATTTTATTTGCAAAAGTGCTTGACTATAGTTTTCTACAACCTTTTGGATGTGCTTGCTTTCCGTATCTTAGTGCAACTTCTGCAAATAAATTATACCCTAGTCTGTTCCATGTGTGTTCTTAGGTTATGCTCCTCACTATAAGGGTTACAGGTGTTTAGATCCGATCACTCACCGTGTTTATATTAGTTGTCCTGTCTATTTTAATAAAAATGAATTATGTGTCTCACTCTCACACACGGTGTTGTCGCTTCCCCCGTTTTGGCTGACCCTATTACTGTCGTGGTCTCCTCTTTCCAACCTAGCTGGACTTCTTTCCTATCCAGCTCGGACCGTAGTACATCCAGCCCAACCCCACTTATCCTCGCTTCTAGCCCACTAACTTATCCTGCGGACTTCGGTCTAATCTCTCCCCCTCCAGTCTAGCCGAGAAACCAGTGGCCCATTGCTCCTGCCGCCCAGCCCATAACCCCAACCCTTGGCCCATCTATTGACACACCCTAGGACCCTTAGCCTAACCCTTTCTTAGCCTAACCCTTTCTTAGCCCACTTTGTCTGCACAGAATCACCCCACTTCTTTCCCCCCTTGTCCACTGCCAATGTCCATAGGATGTAGACTCGATTCGAGTCTGATATTACTAAGCCCAAGAAAATGATTTCCTTGTCCACTACCTTAGATGAGTTTTAACCTACCTCATTTGTTGAAGCTTTTAGGTATCCTTATTGCCCTTACGGCCAATGGTACCTGGGAGTTGGTCCCTCTTCATTCTTCACATAACTTGGTTGGGGGTAATAGGTTTATCGAATGAAATATCATTTCGATGGAACTCTTAAAAGGCATAAAGCCCGTTTGGTTGCTGAAGGTTTTCATCAGCAACCTAGAATCAACTATCATAAGACTTTCTACCCTGTTATCAAACTTGCCGCCATTCGCCTCATACTTTCCTTGGCCATCTCCTCAAATTGGTCAATTTGTCGATTAGATGTCAAAAATGCCTTTTTGCATGGACATTTGACTAAAGAAGTTTATATAAAACAACCTCTTAGCTTCATTCATCCAGATTTCCCTCACTATGTTTGCAAACTTAAGAAGGCTTTCTATAGTCTGAAATAAAATCCTAGAGCTTGGTTTCATCACTTCAATAGCTTCCTTCTATCTCATGGTTTTATCTGTAGCACTGCTGATCCCTCAATCTTTGTCTGCCACGCTGGTTCTCACACCTTGGCCTTACTACTTTATGTGGAAGATGTTGTCTTGACTTATAGTTCTTTATCTCTTCTCCTCACTTTCGTCTCTCTCTTATCTAATCAATTTGCTATGAAGGACCTTACTTACTTCCTTGGTATTCAGGTGATTCGTACAAGCTTAGGTTTGTTTCTATCTCAGCATAAGTATGTTGTTAATTTGCTTCATAAATTTCACCTTCAAACTATCAATACCACCCCATCTACTGCTCGAACTAGATTATCCCTCTCTGATAGTGAAGTGCTCACTGATCCCACTGAATACTGAAGTATGGTAGGTGCTTCACAATATTTAACTATGATACGTCCCGACATTGCCTATGCAGTCCATGTAGTTTCCCAATTTATGCATGCTCCTCGTACTACTCACCTGCATGCTGTGAAGTGTATTTTTAGGTACTTGCAGAGCACTATGAGTCATAGACTTCTCATATGTCCATCCACTTCTCCTTCTATCATCGTAGCCTATTTTGATGCCGATTGGGCTGGCTGTAAGGACCCCTGTCATTCCACCACAAGATATGCTGTTTATTTTGGTCCCAACATTATTACCTGGCGATCCAAAAAGCAACCTACAATCTCTAAGCCTTCAACTGAGGCTAAGTATCGTGCTCTTGGATACATTATTGCTCAGACAATCTGGATACAGAAGTTATTGCATGATGTAGTGATTGTCATTCGCGATCCTGTTCTTCTCTACTGTGGCAATATTAGTGCCACCTATATATCTGCCAATCTAGTTCATCATGATCGTAGCAAGTATATTGCTGTGGATTATCATTTTGTTCAAGAGAGGGTTACTGATGTTGATCTCATTGTGCGATATGTCCCTACCAACATGCAGATTATAGATATTTTCACCAAAGGCTTGTCCATCAAGTAATTTTTATTATTGAAATCCTATCTATCAGTGTGACCCCCCGATCAGATTGAGGGGATGTAACATAATATTGGGATATTATTCTAATTTAACATTTATACAGTTGAGTATAAATATACAATTCAGGCTCTGGAGGTTGGGTGAGCTCTCTCTTCATTCTATTGTCACAGGCATAAACAAGCCACATATCTATAGACCATAGAAAAGAAAAGGGGAAAAAGCATAAGAAATCGAGTGACTAATACCAATAAGTTCAAACATTTTTATACAACCATCTGCCTTGAAGCTTATGATAGGTATATGCCTAAATTTCTTACATGAAATTAAAGATTGCACATAGAAAAAAGGCTCCAAAAAAAAAAAAATTCCAACTCTGCTAATAAGACAATCTTGGCACTGAATAATATAATAGGACACATTCATGACAAGCATGGCCAAAAATATATGTTTAGAATGTCTCATAGACAACCATGTAGTGAGGAGAATGGAGCTTAATTCTCAACTTTAAAAGAGTCAGTAACAACCCCTCCCTTCCCCCTCCCCCCAAAAAAGGAACAAATTACAAATAGGCTTCAAATTTCAAATCCCCACTTGACATAAAAAAAGGTAGTTAGCATGTATTGAAAAATCTTATAACTATGCC
Organism: Carnegiea gigantea; assembly: GCA_029747015.1. Classification (NCBI taxonomy): domain Eukaryota; kingdom Viridiplantae; phylum Streptophyta; class Magnoliopsida; order Caryophyllales; family Cactaceae; genus Carnegiea; species Carnegiea gigantea. The sequence continues at coordinate 128,535 of JAKOGI010001768.1, forward strand.
TATATCAACTCTGAGCATACACACTAGATCATAGGTACACATTCAGTAATCCTTATTTGCAAGTAAGTGAGTCATATAAGAACATGCCTGACGTTAGTTTAGACATATATTTTACTATGAACATGTAGGAACTCCTATATATACTTCCAACATAGATAAATTAGCACTAACAATGGTAAAAGTACTTGCAAATTAGGAAAAAACAATAACCATTAACGGACTAAAAGGGACTAAAAATAAGAAGTCATGACCTCATCCCATTTCGGTTGTCACTAAACTATCATTTATTAGGTTGCATTTCACAGGACAAAACATAATTTCATCTATATGATCACACGTTGTTTTTAGAAGAAAAAATATTGCCACGAGCAAGTTGTTTTTAGAAATGAAGCAATGTTTAGAAAATAAAATGTCCTCATCTAAAACTTCCCCTACCCCAAGCCCACTAAAAAAAAGGAGATCACCTTTGATAAGAAACTCCTAATATTCTAATATGATACTAAAAAGAACTATAAACCATGCTGCATATGTACAATTAATAGTTCTATACAAAATCCAAATAATTCTATAGTGAATCAGTAATGAAGATTCTCAAATTCAAAGACAATACAATGATGTGATAAAACAAAGAGAGAGGTAATCTAGCTTGATTTGCTAAATAAACAAAAAAAGATTGGCGCCCACATTTTGAAATTCTCAATGCCACTACTGTAATCAAACTCAAGATAAAAAAAAATGGAAAGAAAGCAACCAAAGAATGAAACGTATAAGGATGTACTAACCTAGCCATTCAATTATTCTCCAAGAAGCAAGTTCCACAAGTGTCATGACTTGTGTTTCTAGTTTGTCTATATCTCTTTGATGGGCAACTTGTAGATCATTAATTTCTGTTTGATGGTTTGCTTAGAGCCTTGCAATGTTATCCTTTTGGCTCTCAGGTCAATAGTTTATTGATCTTTTCCTTGTCCAGCTTTTAGGTCAGCTTTGTTTGGTTGGGGTTGTAGACATTAAAAATAAATAAATAAATAAATAAATATGTGCTCCATCGTAAAATAATTTAAATTAATTAATTTAAGTTAGTCTGAATTAATTGATTTAATTATTTAGGCTCAAAGGACTATCAAGTCAATGGTCCAATAAAGTCTCAAGTCAATGGACCTACAAGATCATCAAGCCGCCATCCAAGTTGACCACCAAGTTGTCAATTTAAATAGACTCCTAAGTTATCAGCCCAAGTTCAAGGCCTATCTATTAACATAGGAAGGCTATTAATCCGCAAACCATAGAAGAGAGAGGAGGCTCCTCCCTATAAATATAGCTCAACCCCCCATTCAACGATATAAATTTCTTTCACCGAAAACCCTCTAGAAAGTGACAACAAGGACATCAAGACGTGCTGTTTACCCTAGAGATTAAAGTACACACTTGATCGAGATTCAAGTCATCTTGACCCTCCATCAAGCCACAAATAAGAGATTGAATTAGAGGAGTTTAATTTGTTCATTGGTAACAAAATATTTAGAGATTGTAACCATTTTTGTTATAAATACAAAAATTGAATTTGTTCCATATTTCTGTGTCAATTTGATTTAGACTTGAAATTTATGGTTATAAATTTCTGGCGTGCCCGGTGGGATATCTCTGCCTCTCATCTCCTTCTCTTAGAAATCTAAAATTTTCAGCCAACTCTTTGAAAGGAAGATATGGCCGTAAGAAGTGTCGCCTTTCCATCTTTGAAGAAGAAATCCAGATCTCTCCAAAAACGATCCTACTACTCTATCACTGCCTCTAGTAAGCAAAGCACTGGAGTGGTGACAAAAAATATTGTGTGGGCTACAGCAGCCACTGTCACAAAAAGAGCAGTTGCAATTGCATCCTTACATTTGACTGACAATGCTGACTCTAACGTACATGACGGAGTCGGTAAAATGCTAGCTGTTGACCCTCTCAAAGGGAAATCTATTCAAGAATTGAAGATAAAGCATCAATCTCCACTTTTTGAAGTGAAAGATTTTTGCAGTAGCGATTCTTCTGCGTCATTACCAAGGCAAGCAGCCCTTTCACAATTTGAAGTTGAATCATCCTCTACAGTCATCATGCATGCTATGATGATAGAAGCTGTCAATTTTAAAGAAGAGTTCCTTAGCATGAAAGCCACATTAGAAAAGATCTCTAAGGAGAGTGCAGAGAAAGATGCACGCATCAAGCGCCAAGAGAAACATATTGCTAAGTTACTAAAGAAACTGGACAAAGGACCATGTGCATAGTCCAACAAAGGTGCAAATAGTGATGAGGACGAAAAAGGTCTTACTGAAGCGAGGCTTTTGAGGATGATGGCAGGTCAAAGAAGGGCGACAAGCCATAGAGTCACTTATCTCTAAGCGTAATGACTATTAAACAAATCTAGGAGTTGATTGTCAATGATATCAAAACTCAGCTAGGGGTCGGCTCACAGAAGAGTCATCTCTATAGCAATCCCTACACGGAAAGGATTGATGCTCTTCATATGCCTTATGGTTACCAACCTCCCAAATTTAATCAATTTGAGGGGTAAGGTAACCCAAAACAATATGGTGCGCACTTCATTCAGACATGCAACAACGCTAGCACTAGCAGCAACTTCATTCAGACATGCAACAACACTAGCACTAGCACTAGCACTAGCAGAAAGGCATCGCGTTCGACTGGTATACCAATTTGCTGCCCCAGTCCATTGATAATTAGGAGTAGATAGAGTAAGAGTTTCTTAACAGGTTCTATAGCACCCAGCGCACTATTAGTATGACTGAGCTGACAAATATTAAACAGTGGAAAGATGAACCTGTTCTTGACTATATCAATCGTTGGCACTCACTTAGTCTCAAGTGTAAGGATAGGTTATCTGACACTTCTGTGATAGAGATATACGCTCAAGGCATGGAGTGGGATATACTTTATGTCCTACAAATGAGCAAGCCTACAGCCTTCCAAGAGTTGGCTACTAAGGCGCATGATAAGGAGATGACAATAGCTAATTGTTGCGGAAAAGCTTCCCCTACTTTTGAAGCGAGGAAGGAGAAGGGTGACTTTAAAAAAAATTCTAAGTCTTCCAAGGGCTTGACTAAAGAATGAATGTCAGTCACAACAAGTGAACCGATACGAATTTCAGGGAAATCAAGAGTAGATGAAAAGCAGTGCCCATCAGCGAAAGATACTAGGAAGAAGCACCCTAAGTGAAGGAGCTTCAAGAAAGGAAGTACCCATTCACTGACTTAGATTTGTTAAGCATGTTGGATGATTTGTTGGAAAAGGGTATCATCGAGTTACCTCTATCAAAACGCCCCGAAGAAGTATGCAAGATTAATGACCTGAAGTATTATCGGTATGACAGGGTCATTAGTCATCCTCTTGAAAAGTGCATTAGGCTTAAGGAGCATATTTTGCTGTTGGCTTAGGATGGAATGATCATCCTAGATTTGTATGAGGTGGTTGAAACTAAGCGCACGACAATTTGGGGTGAGCATTATGACTTGTCTCTTTCAATGAGAGAAGTGTTGGTTACCATACTACTCGGAAGCTCTGAGCCAGTAATGCTCTCATTAATGGTTCCCACGACACTTATGGAGGCTGAGTATGTACCAGGCATTCTTGATAAAGATTATAAAGGATGGACGCTTGTCACTAGATGAAGGCTTAGGAAGCAAAGGCATGCTTAACCACCCCCCCTCAGTTGAAGAAAGAGTCACGCCAGAAATAAGAAACCTCGATGCCCTAATGGGAAGAAGAAGCCTAATTCTGGTAAGAGGCATGAAGTTCAACCAATCAATATGCTTAAGTAGGAATCTCTTGTCCCTATTACATTAGACAAATTCTTCCCAAGGGACTTCTTTAAGAAGGTTGTAGTTAACATGGCTTCGTCTTCTGAGCTTAAGGATAAGGAGGATGAGGAAGATGCACAAGAAGATGCCCAAAAGGCATCTTCTTCGAATACAGATGACAGAGTCCTCGGTGTCTTAGAAGCTTTGCCTGAACGGATGAGTTGAAAAGAAATTTTTTGGCTACCTGAAGAGATGCGTGAGCAAGTTGTGGCTGCCATGCGCCATGCAAAGTCATATGCTAATAAAGTGAAGGAAGTTAAAGAGCCTACAAAGCTTCCAGCTCAGTACACCACTTGTAACACAGCGGTATTATTTATAGATGATGATCTATTTCTTATGTCAAAACCCCACAATCATCCTTTGTTTGCCATTAGCTATATTTAGGGGCAAAAAGTCAAACACATTGTGGTAGATAGTGGCTCTGTAGTCAACATCATACCCAAGTCTACTATAAATGATTTAGAGATTACTGTTGAGGAACTCTCTAAGAGTTGGATGTTGATACAAGGCTTCAACTTGGAGGGTCAATGTGCAATCGACATGATTTGCCTCAAGTTAGCAATTGGTGATCTGCCCACAATATCTATCTTCCATGTGATAGATTTAAAACCTTCATACAAGTTGTTGCTAGGACGGCCTTCGCTTCATGAGCCAGGGGGTGGCATTAACTTTGCATTAATGCATCAAGTATTAACGTGACAGAGAGAAGAAGATAAATGGTAATGTCCAACCATTTACTAAGGTTGAATCTTATTTCACCGATGTGAGATTCTTCGAGGAAGGGCCCCTTTAAAGGAAACAATGCCAGCCTTTGTCTCCTCTGCCGGTAAAAGGAGTAATAAAGATACTTATGTGGCGACAAATGGTGGCACTAATGGTAATGTCAGACAATCGCGACAATGTGAGAAAGAAAGTAGCCAAGTAAAGACAAATCCTTCCTTCAACAAAGTAGCGGTTGCAACGAATCCTGCAGTGCCAGTATTCAGGTACATTCCTAAATCCCACTGCAAGATTGGTGAAGCACTATTCAGTAAATACACAACTCTTGAAAGCACAACTAAGCCTATTAGCAAATTCAAGGATACCGATTGTCGTATCCTTGGAGATAAAGGTGTGCTTACAACTTATAAAGCCAGCCAAAGCAGGGTATCTAGAGCCCTTCTCTCTGGCTTCGTTGTTTCTTCTAAGGGCTCACTTCAAGAAAAGAGTAACTTACCAAAGATGCGCACTGATGATGGGTTTAATCTGAATGCATACAAGCTGATGAAGAAATCTCATTATGACTTCAATAAACTAGTTTCTTTGGGGCATGTCATCGAAGCTAAGCCCTACGGGGTCAATGAGACACAAAAGAAAATACAAGAGCAAGGTGGCATCGTGGTAGTTTCAAAGGTAGGCTTTGGTTATGTACTACCTCAGTCTGTCAGGATTTTAGGGTGGCATAAAGAGAAGCAATCCCTTATTCAGTATATTGTAATGAAAGAGATTATTGACAGTGACGAGGAGGATGTCAAGAATAAACCAAAATCTTTTGTGTTTGATAGATTGCAATCTTCCGCTTCATAAGGACATACTTCTGTGTTTGACAGACTGGAAATGGAAAAATCTCAAAGTCTTCTGTCTTTTGGAGGTTAAAAATAGGCAGACAACCCAAGCCTTCAGTCTTCACCAGGATCAAGTCAAGTGAAGAATTAACAAACTCGTCATCGGCATAGAAAAGGGGCTTAGTATTTGGTCATCTTGGTGAAATAAATAAAGTCCAAAGTGCTATTCCTTCTCGTATGAAATGCATGTCGACTCTAGATGTTAAGATGGAGGGTTCACAGAGAGTCAAGAGATGCATAATGGGCGTCACTCGGCATACGGTTAATCATGGCCCAAAAGAAGAACTCAAGTAAGAGGAACAAGCTTTCTTCATTCACATCACAATTCGCGAAGTTGATGACTCGAATGCTAAAATAGAACTCATAGAAACTCACGTGATTCTAGAAGATGTAGGGCAAGCCAAAGCGGATGAACCCAAAGAGTTAAATCTTAGAACTAGCGAGGAGCCTTGCCCGATCTACAGGTCGTTGCTTATGCCTAAAGAGGAAAAGGAGTATTTTGATCTCCTATTGGAGTACAAAGATGTGTTTGCTTGGAGTTACAAATAAATGCCCAGGTTAGACCCAGTAGTCACCGTCTAACCACTTGTCTATCAAGAAAAGTGTTTCACATAACAAACAGCCCCAACGTTACTTCTGACCGAAGTTGGTACTAAAAATTGAAAAGAAGGTTAACAAACTTATAGAGGTGGGATTCATTCGCAAAGTCAAGTACCTAATATGGATTGCGAACATTATCCCCACAAGGAAAAAGAATGGCCAACTACGTGTTTGTGTGGATTTTCAGGATCTCAATGATGCCTACCCCAAAGATGATTTTCCACTGCCTGTGACGAAAATCATGATTGATTCTATAATAGGACATGAAACTCTATCCTTTATGGATTGTACAGCAGGATATAATTAAATTCAAATGGCGCTACAAGATTAGGAAGCCATAGCTGTCCGTACACCTTACGATATATTTTGTTACAAGGTGATGCACTTCGGCTTGAAAAATGCTGGAGCTGCATACCAAAGGGCGTTACAAACCATCTTTGAGGACATGCAACACAAGACAGTGGAGTGCTACATCGACGATCTAGTGGTTAATTTAAGAAAGATGCCAGACCACCTACGTGATGTCCAGTAAATCTTTGAAGAGATTATGAAGACGTCAACCTAAGATGAATTCACTTAAGTGCGCATTCGGTGTTACTTCTAGTAAATTTCTAGGCTTTATTGTCTGACATTGAGGTATTGAAATTGACCAAGATAAAAGTCAAAGCCATTCAAGATATGCCCGAGCCTAGGAACCTTAAGAAGCTTCGCGGTTTACAGGGATTCTTAGCATATATCAGGAGGTTCATATCAAACTTAGCTGGTCCTTATCACTCTTTTAGCCATCGCATAAAGAAAAGGGCACCATTTGAATAGGATGAATCATGTCGGAATGCTTTCAAAAGTATCAAGAAATATTTGTCAAGCCCATAGGTGATAGGAGCTTCGATTCCCGGCAACCCCTTGATACTTTACATTGCAGCCTAAGAGAGATCACTAGGGGCATTATGTGCGCAGGAAAATGAGGAGGGCAAAGAGAGAGCTCTTTACCGCCTGAGTCGAACCTTGGTCGGGCCTAAATTAAATTACTCTCCAATCAAAAAGATATGTTTGGCACTCATGTTTGTTGTGCAGAAGTTGAGGCATTACATGTAAGCTCACACCGTGCGGGTTATCTCTAAGGCTGGCCCAATTAAGTATATCTTATAAGACCAATTCTGAGTGGACAGTTAGCACAGTGGGCTATTATCTTAGAATAATATAGCCTCATCTACATACTATAAAACACTGTTAAAGGGCAAGTACTGGGAGACTTCCTAGCAGATCACCTGATTCCTGACGAGTGGAAACTAAATGATGATCTACCTGGTGAAGAAATGTTTGTCATAGACATTCCTGCCCTATGGGAGATGCGCTTTGACCGTGGGCTATGAGAAGATGTCACTGGAGTATGTCTAGTACTCATTTCCCTTGAGAAACACATCCTCCCGTACTTATTTGTATTTACTCGGTTGTGCTCCAATAATATGGCTGAATATCAGGCACTTATCTTGTGCCTCCAAATAGCCATAGCGATAGGCATTAAAGACTTAGAGGTGTACAGCGATTCATAATTAGTCATCAGTCAACTTCTTGAGGAGCATGAAATTAAGAAAAAGGATTTGATCCCATATCACACACAGGCCCTCAAAATCTTAGATAAACTAGATGCAGTTAAGTTGCAATACATTCCTAGGAGTGCCACGCTCTTAAATCTTGTAGCCACTTTGCACTGGGGGCAGAAGAGGATGCGATAATTCCAGTTTGCAGTAAGTGGGTAATCACACCATCAGAAGATGAATTCGTCAAAGAAGTTAATGCTGTCCCTATTTATGAGGTGGAAAAAGAAGAATGGCATCACCCGCTGATTGATTATTTGAAGCATGGAAAGCTACGATATGATGTTAGGCATAAGATGGAAATCTAAAGGCAAGCGTCATGTTTTCTTTGTTACAACGACACCCCCTATCGACACTCCTTCCTTGGTCCTTAGTTGAGGTGCTTAGGCAATGAAGAAGCACATCAGGTAATGGAGGAAGCTTACTTGGGGGTGTGTGGTGCATATCAGTCTGGGCCTAAATTGTGTGATCGTATCAAAAGAATGGGCTATTACTGGCCCATCATGGTGCATGACTGCATTGACTTTGCGAAATGGTGCGGCGCTTGTTAGTTCCACGCTAACTTCATTCACCAACCTCCAGAGCCACTTCACCTAACCGTAGCATCCTGGGCTTTTGAGGATTGAGGACTTGATGTCATAGGGTCCCTCACTCCTAAGTCTTCAGCTAGTAATTTATACATTCTTACAGCCATCGATTATTTCTCTAAGTGGGCAGAGGCAATCGCATTAAAAGAAGTCAAGAAGGAGAATGTTGTCAATTTTATTCGAATGCACATCATCTACCCATATGGTGTGGCTTCATACATCATTACCGATAATGGCAAACCATTCTTCAACAAGCTAGCCTTTGTGAGAAATTTAAATTCGCTCGGTATAAGTCTTCAATGTACCATACACCTATAAATGGCCCAGTAGAAGCGTTTAACAAAACATTGTGCAACTTACTAAAGATGGTGGTAGCAAAATCTAAGCGGGACTGGCATGAAAGATTGGGAGAAGCACTTTGGACTTATCAAACCACCTACAAGACACTAATGCAATCAACTCCTTATGCGCTCATGTATGGTATAGAGGTTGTCTTGTATTTAGAAATTCAAATCTCATCGATTCGCATCGCTATACTAGAAGGATTAAGCGATGATGAAAGTCACAAAGTCCATCTAGTACGGTTGGAGTCTCTTAATGAGAAAAGGCTTGAGGCGTAATAAAAACTGGAGTGTTATCAGGCAAGTTTATCAAGAATGTCCAACAAAAAGGTTCGACCACACTTGTTCCAGGTCCAGGATTAAGTGCTCATAGTAAGAAGGTCGATCATCATGACGCATAGGACAGGGAGAAAGTTCACTACTAAATGGGATGACTCCTCTCTTGTTCATAATGTCTACTCGAATGGTGCCTATAAGATAGTTGACACAGCAGAAGTATGAGTAGGACCGATAAACGATAGGTTTCTGAAGCGCTACTGCCCTTGAAAACTGTTTGTAAGCTCCTAAGTACGAGCCTAAACTGCTCACCCAAAAAAAATATCTTATACTACCCCTGATCCGTAAGAGTATAAACTGTAAATGGAAAAAAAAAAGAATTCTTGTACTACTTTTGGCTTGCAAGAGTATAAACTGTGAATGGTAAAGCAAATAATTGAACCATTGTTGGTTGAACTACATTATGACTTGATCTCATTGAAAAATTACAATTTTCTTGAGTACATAGGTAGCTTGGTGAATAAAATTAGTAAGCACAGTCAGATGACACATAACAAAGAGATGAAGAAGGGCAAAAATATTACTATTTGTTGAACTAACTTTATAAAGTTTTGATGATAACAAATCCAAGTGTAGCATACTTGCTTGAGTAATGTTGTTCCAAACAAGCTCTCCAAACAGGTCCTACACAATTGTTTGTATTGATCCCACTTACCTGTTCTGTCTACTAAATGTTGAGAACAAGTTTTAAGAACAGGTTCCAAGCTTCAGTAACACAAAGATCAGCACACAACAAATCTCGACAACAGCTGACTAAGTCTTAAAGACCAAGTTCCTACATTCAGCGATACAAGATCACCCGAGTAATCAAGGTGACCAAGGTGTTTGGAGTTGCACATCCATCCTTGACAAGATGACTAATTCTTACAACAAGAAGTCTCGATTTGATTTAGGTTTTATCTTTTAGATTCTTGTTAATATGCCAATCTTGAAAGTCTCAATCTAACACTTCTTGAAACGGTTTTCGAGATTTGCTTCAGAACACCATTTCCAAACAACCCTGCAAACAGGGTGCCTAGGGTGTTCCTGAAACTGCAGCGGCCACATCCGTTTTACCTAAAAATTTCTTTTGGTTGGCTGGCTGCTCTAAGAATCCTTTTATGAAATCCTAGGCTGATTAGTTAAGTCCTAAAAAGATTATTATTTATTATATATATGTAGCAGATTGCAAAACCATTTTTGCTAGAGATTTTTTCAAAATCCGAAAAATCTTTATTCCTTATTTTTAGGCCATGATTGATTCAAATTTTGAAACCAAGATTTTTTATCCTTTTTTGGGCTAAATTACACAGCTATATTAAGTGGCTAATCAGTTTTTATCCCGTGAGTATCAAATCCCTATATTTTAGGAGAATCTTATCTTCTTTGCTCCTAGCCGTTGGAAATCTAAAGAAATCTTCTAAGCTGCTAAGATCAGAAAATTTTTCTATCTTTTTTGAAGGAGTTAGCCGTTGGGTTTGCTTGCTTAAATAAGAAAATCTTTTCACTCCTTTCTGCAGAGATACCCAAGGGAAAAATCGGTTTCTTTCACAAACACATTGAGATTTCTGGAGCTACATTTCAAAAGAAAAAATCATGACAAGATTGCGCAAAAATTGAGCTTTCAAAACTATTGGCATACTAGGACTTCATTGTACCTTACATTTGCTTAAGTCAGAAGCACCCCAGTAAGGTGTTTTGTATCCTTAATCTCAGATCAAAAGTGAGTGAGTGTGTCTTTAGTCGTGTGGACTTTGGACGTGTCCAATCTAGAGAGATTTGGACGTGGTGTAACCTGCCTTAGAGAAGAAGGTTACATAGGTTACAAGTTGTAACAAGGAGTGTTACTTTTGTAACGTGTTAAGCCCGTTAGTGAAGTGGTTAAATCCTACGCGAGGTAGGTCGTGGTTTTTCACACCTCAGTTGGGCTAGAGGTGTTTTCCACGTAAAAATCGTGTGTGCTTTATTTCCGCATTTATCTACTTGATTTTCGCTTCTGAACCAATTGGGAACAGCCACTGCAAACAAGGCCCAAGACTGTTCATCATTCAGAAACAGTCTCTGCAATCAGGGTCTAAGGCTGTTTGTCAGTAAATAGGCGAAAATCGGACACCACAATTCACCCCCCTCTTGTGGTCGTGTACTCTTAGAATTCAACAAGTGGTATCAGAGCAGGTTCTCTTCTAAAAGGTTAACACCTTGAGAGATTCTGAAAATGAGTACACCACAAGGCATACTTGAGGGCCAATCCATCACTCGACCACCTTATTTTAATGGCCAACACTACAGTTGGTGGAAGAACAGGATGGAGAACTATATACAAGCTGAAGATTACGAGTTATGGATGCTCATCAAGAACGGGCCGCTTGTTCCCACGAAAGTTCTTGAAGATGGAAAAAAGGTTCCCAAAGATCCTACTGAATATGATGCTGAGGATTACAAGAAAATGGAAAAGAATGCCAAGGCCAAGAAACTTCTCTATTTTGGCCTAGGACCCGATGAATATACTCGCATCTCAGAATGTGAGTCAGCTCAAGAAATATGGAATGCTTTATAAGTAGCTCATGAAGGAACAAGTCAAGTCAAACAATCACGCATTGAGTTACTCATGAGACAATACGAGTTGTTTGATATGGGTGATCGTGAGAATGTGATGGATATATATACCCGTTTCACTCACATAACAAACGAGTTAAAATCCTTGGGAAAATCCTTCACCACTGAAGAGTTGGTAAGGAAAATTCTAAGGATTTTACCTCGATCATGGGAAGCCAAGGTAACAGCCATCCAAGAAGCCAAAGACATGAACAAGATCACCCTAGACGAGTTGATTGGTAATCTCCAAACATACGAACTGAGAAAAAATTCTCAACAGAAAGAGGAGATGAAGAAAGATCGAGGACTTGCCTTAAAAGCACAAGAAGATGATGATTCTGATCTTGAGGAAGAAGAGATGGCTATGATGACTCGAAAGTTCAAGAAATTCTTCAAGAAAGTCAAAGAAAACAACAAAAGGAAGGATTTCAACAAAACCAGAAACACCCCCCGAGAACAGTTTACTGGGTGTTTCAAATATGGCAAAACAGACCACATAGTGAAAAACTATCCCTTACTTCGAGAAGAGCAAGAGCACGAACACCCCAGGGAACAAGGTAGAAAACAAGCTGCAAACAGTTCTGGGAAACGATTCTCGAAAGCAATGCTGGCTGCCTGGGGTGACTCCTCTGAAGATGAAGAAGAGTCTGAAACTGATGAAGGTGCTGTAGCTCTCATGGCACAAAGTGACACGGATTCAGATGATGAGTCAACAAACAGCCTTACTGATCTCAAGAACAAGGTACGTGGTCTCAATAAGGCAACTCTTGAAGAATTGTTGTATTCATTGATGGATACTTGTGCAGAATTAAAAGAGATGTCCGAGACCTAGAACTAGAAAATGAGATCCTCAAGAGTGAAAAACTCGAGGTTGAAAAGAAAATATCCTTTTTACACCAAAACTTCAAGGAATCCTTGATCTTGAAAGAAGAGACTCACTCTGTTACTTTAGCCAAAGCAGAAAAGGAATCCCTAGAGTTGAAAGAAAAGGTTGAGTCCTTACTTGCTGAAAACAAGAACCTGTTGGCGAAAATAAAAAAATTGGAATCTGATCTCACCACAAACAGGCTATGAAACAAGTCCTCAAAAGTGCTTGAATGGCTAAACACTCACCACAGTCAAAATAAAAAGGGACTAGGTTTTGCTCCTAAAAAGACCTCTTACCCAGTCAATAGAAAGTATGTTGGATTACCTAAAAATATTGTTTGCTTTCATTGTGGTAAAACGGGTCATTATCGATACACTTGTCCTTCAAGAAGGTATGCCATTGAAAGAAATGAAGGTTATGTAAAACAAATCTGGATTAGGAAAGATGAGATTTATCTGTCTAAAAGAATGGGACCCAAGTGGATCTAGGTTCCCAAAACTAACCCTTGATTTGTTTTGCAGGCTGAAGTGAGAGAGAACAACCCAGCAAACAGCCTAGGGAACAACCTTGAAAACAAGCAGCTGTGGTATGTTGATAGTGGGTGTTCGAGGCATATGACCGGTGAAAAATCCAACTTTCTCTCACTTACAGCTTCGGATGGTGGGAGTGTGGCGTTTGGAAACGGCAAGTCTGGGACAATTGTCGGTATAGGTAGGGTTGGTGAGTCCCATTCCCACTCAATTGATAATGTTTATCTAGTTGATGCCTTAAAGCACAATCTGCTTAGTGTGTCCCAACTGTGTGACAAGAACAACCTAGTAGTGTTCTCACCAACACGTTGCTTGGTTGTAAACTCAAACACAGGAGATGTCGTGTTAAGGGGGAAGCGTCACAAAAATGTTTACAAAGTATGTATTTCCACACTTCCCCAAAACAATCTGACTTGTTTGAGCGCTTTAAATGATGATATAATGCTCTGGCACAAGAGACTAGGTCATGCAAGTCTCACTCTTTTGAACAAACTTGTTCCCAAAGACCTAGTTGTTAGACTACCTTCCATCAAATTCAATGATGACAAGGTTTGTGAAGCTTGTGCAAAAGGCAAACAAGTCAGATCGTCTTTTAAATCAAAAAATTCTGTTAGCACTACCCGACCTCTCGAAATGTTACACATTGATCTATGTGGTCCTATGAGGATAGCAAGTAGAGGTGGGAAGAGATATGTGCTGGTTGTAGTGGATGATTACTCTCGATTTACTGGGACCCTGTTCTTGGCATCCAAGGATGAAACTTTTGAGAATTTTATCGCCTTTCTCAAAAGGGTTGAAAGGAACGTAGGACACTTTTTAGTTAGTTTAAGGTCTGATCATGGTACTGAATTTGAAAATGCAAGCTTTACAAACTATTGTAATGCACATGGTGTTGATCATAACTTCTTAGCCCTAAGAACACCCCAACAGAACGGGATGGTTGAGCGCAAAAATCGCACCCTAGAAGATATGACTAGAACAATGCTTATTGCTAGTGGTCTTCCTAGGAATTTTTAGGCAGAAGCTTTGAACACATCATGCTACATTATAAATAGATGCATGATTAGACCTATTTTGAACAAAACTCCCTATGAACTTTTCAAAGGTAGAAAGCCCAATATCATGCATTTAAGAACATTCGGTTGTAGGTGGTTTGTGCATGACAATGGGAAGGATGCCTTAGGGAAGTTTGATCCTAGGAGTGATGAGGCAATATTTCTAGGTTATTCCTCACATAGTAAGGCATACAAAGTGTTTAACAAAAGAACCTTGTGTGTTGAGGAAAGTGTGCATCTGCTTTTTGATGAATCTAACTCGTTGAGCAAGAATGATGCACAAGAGGAAGGATTTGAATTAGGTCTTGTTCGAAAAGAAGTGTTGCACCAAGATGAACAGGTTAAGAACACCGTGGAGAAAATGGGTCCTGAAGCTGTTCCTCAGAACGGCAGGCAAGGTGAGGACCAGACAGGGGGAAGCAACGTTGAACCCTGTTCGGGACAACACCAGTCCAGTTCCTCAGGAACAGGCCTGCAAACAGGTGCAGGAACAGGCTCAGGAGTTGTTTCTGAACCTGATTCTTCAAGTATCCAAGCCAGAGTCGAAAGTGTGTCTGTGGATCCCCTAACTCCACGACCTTGGAAGCATCATCGTTCACACCCCCTTGATTAAATCTTGTCTGATATAAATACTGGGGTGCCAACGAGATCTAAGCTTAAGAATTTTTGTGCTTTCTATGCATTTCTCTCTAACATTGAGCCAAAGAATGTCAATAAAGCTCTTGGAGATGCAGATTGGGGTCACAGCAATGCAAGAAGAGCTTCACCAATTTGAAAGGAACAACGTATGGCACCTTGTACCCCAGCCTGCAGATAGAACAATCATTGGAACCAAGTGGGTGTTTCGGAACAAGCTAGACAAGTCCGGAACAGTCACTAGGAACAAGGCACGGTTGGTGGTTCAAGGCTACAATCAGGAAGAAGGGATCGATTATGAAGAAACCTTCGCACCTGCTAGGATTGAGGCCATTCGTATCCTAATAGCCTTTGCAGCTCATATGAAGATCAAGCTATATCAAATGGATGTCAAAAGTGCATTACTAAATGGATATCTTAAAGAAGAGGTGTATGTCAAACAACCCCCTGGTTTTGAAAACAGTGAATTTCCAAACCATATTTTTCAACTTGACAAAGCTCTTTATGGTCTAAAACAAGCTCCTAGAGCTTAGTATGAACGATTGTCAAGCTTTTTACTTGAAAATGATTTTAGAAGAGGCAAGGTAGATAATACCTTGTTTCTAAAATCTAAGGGGGAACATCTGTTGATTGTCCAAGTATATGTTGATGACATCATATTTGGGGCAACTCATCATGATTATGCAATGAATTTTCAAAAATGATGAGGAGTGAGTTTGAAATGAGCATGATGGGTGAGCTTAACTTCTTCTTAGGCTTACAGATCAAGCAAACTTCAAACGGCACCATGATCCATCAACAAAAGTATATTAAGGAACTACTTAAGCGTTTTGGAATGGAGTCGGCCAAGCCCATTGATACTCCCATTTCGCCTTCTACCAGGTTGGTAATGGATGATGGGAGTCTCCTCAGTTGAGGAGAAACTCTATAGGGGCATGATAGGGTCACTCTTATACCTTACCGCTAGTAGGCCCGACATTGTTTTCAGTGTTGGTTTATGTGCCCATTTTCAGTTTAATCCTAAAGAAACTCACCTTAAGGCTGTTAAACGGATACTAAGGTATTTAAAACACACACCTGATTTAGCTCTATGGTATCCTAGAGGTTGCAATTTTGATCTTGTTGGATATGCTGATGCTGACTATGCAGGCTTCCTGGTTGATAGAAAAAGCACCACAGGTATGGCTCATTTCCTTGGACCTTGTTTGGTATCTTGGGCAACCAAGAAACAACATTCAGTTGCCATGTCCACAGCAGAAGCTGAATATGTTGCAGCTGCTTCATGTTGTGCTCAATTACTGTGGATAAGACAACAACTCAAAGACTTTTGTGTTGACACTGGATGCATACCTATTTTTTGTGATAACACAAGTGCAATTAATATTGCTAAAAATCCGTGTCAACATAAAAGAACTAAACATATTGACATACGTCATCATTTCTTAAGAGACAATGTTGAAAAAGGGTTGATCTCAATGAATTTTTGTGCCACAGAAAACCAAATTGCTGATATATTCACCAAGGCGCTAAGTAGAGATCAATTTGAGAAAAATAGACTTGAACTAGGTTTGATTGAAACAACTAAGTACCCTGTTCTCTCCCCCTGTTTGTAACTTCCATAGTTTAAACGTACAATGTGTTTAATAAAAATTATTTGCAATTAATTCTGTGCTATTTTAGTATATGTGCATTATTTGCAGCTGCTGGCATTCGTTTAAATTTAATATGATTGCCTTTATTATCTTGTTACCGTTGAATCTCCTCCAAGATCAAGCAGCAAGAATAGGTATGCTCCTTGATTGTTAGTATATGAAACAAGTTGTGTTTAGCCTTTAAATTTTCCTCTTTCCCGAGGCATGCGCGGGCGGCTAGTAATGATCTACCCATTGTAACGAGTAAATCTTTAAAGATTTGGCATGCTCTCTCTCTTGAAATCTCCAAATCTTTGCCTCTCTCTCTCATCACACCTCTCTCTCTCTCTCTCGAATACCCGGCAATTTCCTTTCATTCAAACCCTAATCTCTCTCCAATTCTTGCTTAAATGGCTTCCTTCAACGGCTCTGGAAGTTCTGGTTCAAAATCTCAGGGTAGCAGGACACCTGCACCAGCCTCACGAACAGGTCTTGCCCCTGTTGCCTTCTTACCGTTTTTAATCGCGATTCTAGAAGGTAAACCTTCCACTCCTCCTCGCCCAATCAGCTTCAAACCTTTTGGATTTTTGATGAGTGTCGACCTGAAATCAGTGGGCTTGGGTTTGAAAGATATTCCCTACCATTTTGGTTGGGAATTGGTGGTGTTTGAGGGATCGACTGTTTGTCCCCTCACTGAAAAGAACTTTGCTTCAGCTGGGGAAATTGGTGGCAATCTTGGGTCCCAAGATGAAGCCTTTGAGTCCCATATTGGTTTCTTTGATTTCTCTGAGCCCTGTTCTTTCGGGCTGTTTCCTGAAAAAGAAACAGTACCCGAAACAGGGTCTGAGTCCTATGAGGAGGTGTTTAAGGACGATTTGGGAGTTGGTCTTCAAGGAGACTCGGCTGAGCAGTCTCTTGAGGCAGGGGAAGTAGTGGCATGGACATCCCTCCTGCAGCAACCGAATCAGTGACTCCGGTTCCTCAATCCGGAGAGAAGAGAAAAAGGGTCAAAACAGTGGCTAGGCGTAGCAGAACGCCTAGATCAAGGCCACAACCAAGGCCTCAAACCTCAAAAACCTCAGCCCCCTCTCCTCCAAAAACTGCCCAACCAACCCGCAAATCTACCCGAATTGCTTTTCAGTCTACTCCGCGTACCACAAAATCAACTACTCCGGTAATAGAGGAAATTTCCTCTTCCTCTGAGGAGTCTTTAGATTCCTCTGCTACTGACTTCGAGAACACCCTCTTTGAACAGGGGACCGCGATGTTCTCCGAGTCCTCAGAAGAACAAACTCAATCTCCTCCTCCTCCTTTCAAGAAAACCTCCACTCTCCCCCCTCGCAAAAGAAAGACCTCTACTGCTCCAGTCTCAAAATCAGCTAAACCCGAGACTGCTTCTTCTATTCCTCCCCCCAAAAGAGCCAAAAAGTCTACTGCCTCTCCTGTTTCTACCAAGATTGCGCATCTGCTTAAGCGTAATGTAGTTAGGGGGAAGATAGTGAGAGTTCAATTTTTCGAGGAACAGGGGTTGGGGGTGTTCCTACAGAAGCTGCGTGCCCAGAACTGGCTAGACCTCTTCACGAACACCCAGCTGGGGTGTTCTGTACGAGAATTAGCTGAGTTCTATGCCAATTGTGCTGTCATCAAAGGGGTGGTGACAAGTAAAATTGGTGATACACAGGTGTAATTTGATGCACAAACTCTGGGTGCGATTTTGGGTGTTCCCTCACTTGGCTTTGATGTGTATGTGAGGGAGGATAAGTCTGTCCTAAGGACAGCCAGGCTGCTGGAGCTTTCACAGTGGTTGAGTTAAAACCAGGGCCCGCAAACACCCACATCCGTGAAGAAGGGTGAGATGACCTCTCTGCACCAACTGCTCTTTATGTTTGTCATAAAGAACATCATCCCAAGAGGTCAAGGTAGAAACCAGGCTGATGCTCTTGATCAGTGCCTGGTGGATCTTTTGGATAGGGAGGAACCCATCAACCTTCCTGTTCTTATGGTCCGCCATATTGGGCGTATTGCAAACACCACCCGCACACATGATCTTGGGTATGGTTTTCTACTGACGAGGGTTTTTGAGCACTTTGGGATAGAGCTCAAAAGGAGGGTGGCCGCTCAAGTGATTGATGAGATAGGGAGTGACACCCTCATGGGGTGTGGATATACTCTGGCTGAGGGCTCGGTCTCCAAACAGGGGAGCCGAACACCCAGACCTCCTGTTTCTGGGAGGTCATCAATCAAAGTTGAGGTTGTTTTAGAGGATAACTCCTGCCTCAAGGATGAGCTCACAGCCGTCAAGGCTACCCTGGAAGAAGAGAAGGCGCTATCTGCCAAGCGTCATGAAGATCTCCTTGCCCTTCTCTCCTCCCTCGCTACCAAACTCCCTCCCCCGCAGCCATAATCACCCCTTGTAACCTGTTCTCATCGGATGTTTGCTAGAGTTCTCTTCCCCGTCTCTTTCTGTGTTTCCTTTTTTTTTTTTTGTATTCCCCCTTCCGGACTTTCAATGACATATCAGGTTCTGTTATATCTTGCTTATCTCTTGCTATGTCTTATGTGATTCACTTGCAAACACCATGTTCTGACTGTTGTTTGTACCTTTTTAATGATGCCAAAAGGGGGAATATAAGTGGACCATTGACCTAGGTTGAGTTGAACGGTTGAGTCATTAGTCTTTATACTTACATATGTTTTTTGACTGACCTAGCACCTGTGTGGATATATATCAGCACTCAAGGCACTTACGAAAATAAAATCTTTTTCTTGTCAATATGGTCACTTGGTTTGTCATCATCAAAAAGGGGGAAATTGTTGAACTAACTGTATAAAGTTTTGATGATAACAAATCCAAGTGTAGCATACTTGCTTGAGTAATGTTGTTCCAAACAAGCTCTCCAAACAGGTCCTACACAGTTGTTTGTATTGATCCTACTTACCTGTTCTGTCTACTAAATGTTGAGAACAAGTTTTAAGAACAGGTTCCAAGCTTCAGTAACACAAAGATCAGCACACAACAAATCTCGACAACAGCTGACTAAGTCTTAAAGACCAAGTTCCTACATTCAGCGATACAAGATCACCCGAGTAATCAAGGTGACCAAGGTGTTTGGAGTTGCACATCCATCCTCGACAAGATGACTAATTCTTACAACAAGAAGTCTCGATTTGATTTAGGTTTTATCTTTTAGATTCTTGTTAATATGCCAATCTTGAAAGTCTCAATCTAACACTTCTTGAAACGGTTTTCGAGATTTGCTTCAGAACACCATTTCCAAACAACCCTGCAAATAGGGTGCCTAGGGTGTTCCTGAAACTGCAGCGGCCACATCCGTTTTACCTAAAAATTTCTTTTGGTTGGCTGGCTGCTCTAAGAATCCTTTTATGAAATCCTAGGCTGATTAGTTAAGTCCTAAAAAGATTATTATTTATTATATATATGTAGCAGATTGCAAAACCATTTTTGCTAGAGATTTTTTCAAAATCCGAAAAATCTTTATTCCTTATTTTTAGGCCATGATTGATTCAAATTTTGAAACCAAGATTTTTATCCTTTTTTGGGCTAAATTACACGGCTATATTAAGTGGCTAATCAGTTTTTATCCCGTGAGTATCAAATCCCTATATTTTAGGAGAATCTTATCTTCTTTGTTCCTAGCCGTTGGAAATCTGAAGAAATCTTCTAAGCTGCTAAAATCAGAAGATTTTTCTATCTTTTTTGAAGGAGTTAGCCATTGGGTTTGCTTGCTTAAATAAGAAAATCTTTTCACTCCTTTCTGCAGAGATACACAAGGGAAAAATTGGTTTCTTTCACAAACACATTGAGATTTCTGGAGCTACATTTCAAAAGAAAAAAACCATGACAAGATTGTGCAAAAATTGAGCTTTCAAAACTATTGGCATACTAGGACTTCATTGTACCTTACATCTGCTTAAGTCAGAAGCACCCCAGTAAGGTGTTTTGTATCCTTGATCTCAGATCAAAAGTGAGTGAGTGTGTCCTTAGTCGTGTGGACTTTGGACGTGTCCAATCTAGAGAGATTTGGACGTGGTGTAACCTGTCTTAGAGAAGAAGGTTACGTGGGTTACAAGTTGTAACAAGGAGTGTTACTTTTGTAACGTGTTCAGCCCGTTAGTGAAGTGGTTAAATCCTACACGAGGTAGGTCGTGGTTTTTCACACCTCAGTTGGGCTAGAGGTGTTTTCCACGTAAAAATCGTGTGTGCTTTATTTCCGCTTTTATCTACTTGATTTTCGCTTCTGAACCAATTGGGAACAGCCACTGCAAACAAGGCCCAAGACTGTTCGTCATTCAGAAACAGTCTCTACAATCAGGGTCTAGGGCTGTTTGTCAGTAAATAGGCGAAAATCAGACACCACAATTCACCCCCCTCTTGTGATCGTGTACTCTTAGAATTCAACACTATTGCATAAAGAGTATCGAGAGTTCACTAACATGAACAATCCAGGTGCAAGTGCTAATCAACCTAATCAAACAGTGTTCATCCAGTTATTAAGGTTTAGTGAGAGTTGCAACTCTAGGACATCGCACTCATATTCCTTCACCTTCTCAGCCTCTTGTTGAGACAAAGTGGGTACGGCTTCAAGATTAGCAAGAGCTTTTTTCTTCTTAACGACTTGCTTCTCGGCTGTGGTCACTAATGACAATTTGGCTTCAATATCACCCTGGAGATTTTGTTCCTCTTCACAAGCAATACGAAGCGCCTTTTCTAGCTGAACTGCTTTTTGGGTTGCACTCTTATATTTCCCTTAATGGCATCTAGCTCTTCCCGCACTGCGATAAGATAGGACTGTGCTTGGTTGACTTGTTCAATGCAGGCGGCCTTCTCTTTGCCCAAGTCATCCGGATGACAAAGTGTCAAAGCTGCTTGTCTGAATGCCAAATATGCGGATACACTACTCACATAAACATCTACCAGCTTCCTTAGAGGATTTGGGTCTCCATTGAGATGTTTAATGCTTTTCTACATCATAGGGGTGCTCTCACACACTTTTGCTACCTCATCAAATGGAGCATTCTTCAAAGGATTTAGGTAGCCAAAACCTATAGCTCGCATGCTGTAAGTAATGATACTTTGAGAAGTAAGACCTGGTCGAAAGGAAGTGGCAGACACTGCCGCCAACATAGATTTTTCTTTTACGACCTCATGACTGGTAGTTTTCTTGATGATAGTGGATATTCTTTTTGCCGCCAGTTGAAGAGATGTCGGTCTATCTACGGAGTGCTCACTATGGGCTGGTGATGTAAGAAATGTTTCGGACCCTTTCAAGACTAATCCTCTAACTCCCTCTAGGGATGCCAACCTCTTTACAACTTCTATGTCCTTGTCACTATGAACACTGGCCTTAGCGGTTGACAACTTGGCTGCAAGATTGACCTCCTTAAGCAATTGCTCGCCTATGATAGGGGTGGCTTCCTATACTAAATCAAACATGCTAATCTGCATCGAACAAAAAAAAAAAAAAAAGGAGCGGAATGGTCAAGTAGTTAAAATAAAAAAAAAAAGTTGTCATGAGCCTTGCAAGGTTCTGTACAAAGAGAAGAGCAAGTTACATCTTCAAGGTTAGGCATGTCTAAACAGCTTGGGATATCATTGGAAAAACTATCTCCAAGAGGCACTCTTGGAGTATCGCTAGCGATGACCTTACGCTTTTTGCGCCCATGACGTTTAAAGTTAGCTTTTGAATCTTGGTCACTGTCATCATTTTTGATAGTGTTCCTATCTCAATTGGCAATAGGAATATCAAGAGACTCGCCGGTCTGTTTAGTATAAAAATCTTGGTCATCAAAATTAGATCCCTCCTTTAAAGTGTTACCCCTTGTGTTCTTCTTGGACTTAGATGGGTTATGTCCTGTATTCTACTGAAGAATAACAATATTGGCCCTGAGATCACTTATTGTCATCCTAGACCATCAATCCTTGTATTTTTTAGTCATGAACTTCTTAAGATATAGTGAATGGCTCGAAAACATCACTACGGACATGGTGTTCTTAGATAGGATGACGGTTTAAAAGCATAAGGCATCATTGTAGGATGTGGTCCGAGTGTACGGGTTAAGTTTAAGCGCATAATTTAGCTCTTGTCAGAAACTAAATTGTCTGCTGAATCGATATGGGCTATAAGGCACGACATTAAAAGTCGTTGTAAGACGAAGAGGTAGGTAACCAGAGTAGAGAGCTATTAGGTAACTGAGTTTCTTATAGCTAAGAGTTCCATCATCATTTAAAGTCTCATATTTATTTTTGCAAAGCATGGTGCAACCCAAATTAACAATCTCCCCTTTAGGGATACATCTTTGAGCATCCTCAAAATTCTTTACCCCTCCAAAGCCAGAATAGTGCACCATTAAAGGACCCACTGGAGTTAGATCCAGTACATAGTGGGTGCTAAAGTAACATGCGAGCCAACCATATAGATAATGAGCAGTAAAGAATAACACGGAATTTGAGGGTTTTCCTGCACTAAAAATAACACCCAGATCATGATAAATGCTTACTAACATGGGCGCTGCAAGACTATATATGCATTTGACCGCCATATTGCTAGCGACGTTGAAGGTGCCAGGACCAATGAATCCTTTTTCATCTTCAGGAAGAGCAAAAATGCATAACCAGCATGAAAGAAAAGCTGCTAGATAGGTGCTCTCTCTTCTATCAATAGGAATTTCAAGTGTACCAAAGATAGTAGATTCTTTTCGAATCCACTGTAGGGTCGTAGGCTGAATGTCATCTAAAGAATTATGAGTTGACTTAGGTCGCGGTTTGATAGGACACAGCTTGTAGGGGCTTCGCCACCTCGAGAAGGACTCCTGCTTAGCTTGTCTGTTGCTCCAAAAATCTATCCAACATTCAATGCAAACCCCTTGGTTGTAGGCATTTTTAAGACTACTGTAAATAGCAAATAAGTGTCTACATATAGGCTGGATTAATCTCTGATTATTCTGACGGCATTGATATAATGCATCTCGGCTAGGTGCTGCTTCATCATAAATTTTCCCGTAAATAGGGAGCCCACCAAGTTCATACAAGTCCCATAGAGATATCAATATTTCTCCAGATATAGTCTACATAGTGTTGGTTTTAGGGCACCGCCTCACAAAAGGCATGAATGACATGAGAATCATGATCATAAGTGTATAATGAAGCATACACTACATCAAAGAGGTGGCAAGTCCTCAATTGGGATTCGAAGCAGAAGAGCATGTATTATACCCACTCACAATATCTTAGAGTGAAAGAGAATTCCCCAAATGTCTTCAATGCTGGCCCCCAGCAAACTTCAGTGGAAATAATTTTTTGTCCAAGCTAAGTAGCGGGAAAGTTGTGATGGTGCAGCTATTACATGGCTGGCATTACAAAGAAGGTAGACATTATCATGCGTTCTATCTGCAGCCCTAGTAGTTAACGGTGATGTGAAGTCAGAACGAAGGATGGTGGGTATGTGCTCAAACTCTGGATGAAGCAAGGATATGTGAATGATAAATGTGTTACCCAGCTCTGCTTTCGTCTCTTGATGTCATACGGTAGAAAGATGAATTTTATCTTATCACTTGCAGTCCTTAAATCGTACTATGCTCGAGCACCTGTTAAAAAAAAACAAGTGGTTAGTTTGGTAAAAAATGGAGGAAAGGAAGCCAGAAAAAAAAAAAATTACCTCGCAGGTTAGTTTTCAAGGATATGAAATCCTGGGCAGGCTCATTAGCATGGCTCAATCCTTAGGCAGCACTTCCCATTGGCATGTGCGAGGGCTCTCTCCTCGAAGTCTAAAGACCGAGTCCGATCGCGCTCATGCACAATGAGTCTTCAAGTGCTATGTCTTGCTGGCACATGCAGAGGCTCTCTCCTCAAGATCTAAAGACCGAGTCCGATTATCCTAGCGTATAATAAGTCTTCAAGTGCTACAGTTGTTGGCATGTGCAAGGGCTTTCTCTTTGAAGTCTAAAGATCGAGTTTGATCACCCTTACGCACAATGAATCTTCAAGTGCTGCGTCTCATTAGCATATACGAAGGATCTCCCCTCAAGGTCTAAAGATCGAGTCCAATTACCCCAGCGCACAGCGAGTCTTCAAGTGCTGCACCCGTTGGCATCTTCAAGGGCTTTTTCCTCGAAGTCTGAAGACCGAGTCCAATTGCCTTCATGCACAATGAGCCTACAAATGCTGTCTCGCTGGCATATGCGGATGATCTCTTCTTAAGGTCTAAAGACAGAGTTCGATTACCTCAGCACGTATCGAGTCTTCAAGTGCTACACTCACTGGCATGTGCGAGGGCTCTCTCCTCAAAATCTAAAGACCGAGTCTGATCGCCCCTACGCATAACGAGTCTTCAAGTACTGGATCCTTCTGGCATATGCAAAGGTTCTCTCATCAAGGTTTAAAAAACCAATTTCGATAACTCTTGTGCAGAAGTAGTCTTAAAAAGGATTAACCTGCAAATCAACAACCACAATACCCAAAAAAAAAAGAGAGATAGGTTCGACGCTACAGTCGCTGATGCAATTCAAAAGAAATATATATAAATTTTTTTCAGGGGAAAAGGAAACTGTGACATACGAGAAGAAAAAAGAGCGATAAACAAATACATATAAGTGGAAAGAAGTACCTTTGGGAACTTCTTGCTTGAGTTTTTATGATCTGTTGGCTCTAGGAAGCGCAAGATTTCTACCAAAAAAAATTTCAATTATTTTTGTGCCTATTCTTAAGTGTTATTAAAAAAAAGGAAGGAACAATAAAATTATGAGAGGCATCAAGTAGAGATTTACAAAGAAAGAAATAACAAATTATCAAGTCAAGTGCCCACGGAGCCATGAAAAAAAAAATCAATTAAAAAAAAAAGAAATGAACGAAGCAGCCATGAGAAAAAAATTAATCCAAAAAACAAAAGATGTAGTAGCATAATAAAAACAGAGAGAAACAAGAGGCAAAAAAATCAGTCAAAGAAAAGAAGAGGCGCATTAGGGTAGGCAGCCTTGGAATAGCAAATTACCTAGAGGTGTTACTTTTGCTGATAGATTTTCATTAGCGATTCCCATGGCAGATAGTTTACGATGGATACTCCCCTAAAATGTTGTGTAAATCATGGATGGAGGGACCACAATCTGCATTCATTAATGCACCCTCATGTGAGGGTCTTTCCTGACACACACACACTAAAAACAAAGAAGACAGAGAGACAAGGAAAGTTGGATGGAGCACACAAAGCAAGCCGATTAAAAAATACCTCAAATTATGTTTTCACACATTACTGATTCATTGGGAATGAAAAAAAGCACTTGTGAGCCACTCTTTAATCAAATTTGCTTATGCCAATGCATTAAAAAAGGCATGTTGTGGGCATTAAGAAGGAGACAAAACCTCTTGAAATTAAAAAAATAAAGTGGTAGAAGGCGGTTGGGTTTTTTGCTTGGACATGGCAAAAGGCAGCCAGGATGATTCGATTTGTCAACTAGGTCAAGATTTTGGCAAGTGATGATTATGGATGAGTTCCCTTCCCCAAAATGAATTAATAAAAAAATTTATGGCGACTGGACCTTCTTGAATAATAAGCCAAAAATATTTGTTGAGCAATCGATCACGCTTGAACACTCCCAAGTCCCTTGCGTGACCTAGTCTCGAGGGGGCAATTTGTAGATAATAAAAAAATAAATAAATATGTGCTATGTCACCAAATAATTTAAATGAATTAATTTAAGGTAGTCCCAATTAATTGATTTAATTATTTAGGTTCAAGCGACTATCAAGTCAGTGGTCCAATAAAGTCTCAAGTGAATGGACCTAAAAGATTATTAAGCTGCTGGCTCAATTGACTGCCAAGTTATCAATTTAAATAGACTTCCAAGTCATCGACCCAAGTTCAAGGCCCATTTATCAATCCAGGAAGGCTATTAATCCGTAAACCCTAGTTATTGAGTTATATTAATATTTGTCATTAAATAATATTTCTAGTGACATATTATGCACCAAAATCCAATAAGCAACAGAAAATATATAAGTCGATTACGTGGATGTGTGCTAAAAATGACACCTATTCACCATTTTTCTTATATCCTGTTCAATGATTATCCAAAAAATAATGAAATTAGTGTCACTAGAAACTGAACGCAATAAGATTTCAGCGAAAGAAGAATTACACGAAACGAAGGCCGCATGAGAAAGTTATGGTAAAAAAATTATAGTCTCTACAGCCTAACAGAGGAACCTTGGTTCTTACCTAATAGAACCAGTCTAACTTTTTTTTTTTGGGGGTGGCCCATTGTCCCAAAACCTTATCTGCTGACTTAAGTAGAGAAAAACCCTAGCCTACATGGTGCCGACACCTTAGAAACCCTAGGAAACCCTTAGTTTCTATAGCAATAAATTCAACCCTTCACCCAACCTTTAAACACAACCAGAACCTTAGAAAACTCTGAGATAATACTGAGAGATTCAGAGAACCTTGACCAAAACCTTCCCCAATCTACCCTCAAAATCCTCTAAGGTGCAAGTTAAGGGTTAGTATTCTCGATCTCGGGGTTCCCTATGTCACTAATTTAGGTTAACGGAGGGCGAAAAGCTTTTAAACCTACCTTCCTCTTTTCCCTCTTTCATTTTATTACTTCCTTATTTTATTTGGTCATGTGTATCAAGCAGAGATTTAATTTTAATTAGGTTAGAACCCACTCATTGTAAATATTTAATTTCAATATTTCATTTAAACTAATGTTTCAATTTATAATTGTGGCACCTAATTTGCAATATGTTGTTTTATGCTAGAGTAAATTAATTCTGATTTCTCATTTTGATTAGTAAAGGTCATAAGTGATGACAGGTGATGTCATGATGCATTTCATCATGACATCATACCATGGTCCCTACTTTTATGATTATTTGGGGGTCATTTGAAAACCACTTTAAAAGAAACCAATTGTCTGTTTCAGTGTCCTTTTTAATGTGTGGTTCATTTTTAAAGAATAGACTTTGTTTGTAAGTTTTTCTAAAAATCCACTAGCGACTTTATTTAGTTGTTTTGTTTACGTCAAATCTTCTTCAAACTAGGATGAATAAGCTTAACAGACATGTTTCAACTTAGAATCCAGACAATAAATCTAATTGGACTAGAAGGTTAGACACTGCGCTGGACGAGGAACCCAGTTGGGTTCTTGAATCAACATTGTTGTCCAACTTCTTGGGCTAGCCAGACAATTTGCTGGTAACTAGGCCAAGAACTAGGATTCAGTTCTAGCCTAGGAACCTAGTTCCTAGATCAGGGTTGTTCTTCATCCTTCTAGGCTGGGCAGCCAATGTGATATGGACTTGAGTCAGGTTCCCAATACAATTCCAACATCGTATTATAGTCTAGAAAATTTTTTTTTTTTGGGTGCTAAAAACAAAAACAAGGTAAATAAAATAAAATTCAAACTATGCAGCAAGCAAGTGATCCAGTCGAATAGGGAACTGCACCAGGGTTCCGGTTGATGGTCCTTAAAGTGGCAATTCCACTGGGAATATTTCTTTTCTAAGAGGGCGAGATTTGAAAATCAAAACTGAAAATTGTTTAAATTACAGTTGCATTAGGCATTCTTGTATCACAGGTGCCAACTTCATGGGATTAACAACTCCTCTACGCAAACCCTGCTATTACCTATTTAGAAAAATAGTTGGCCACTCAGTGCGTCCATCAAGGATTCGAACTAACCATGTAACTACTTCACCCACTTGTGAAAAACTTTCTTAACACTACATGACATATAGGAAAATAAATAAACATTCTAGTCATGCCATGCCCCCATAGAAAACGAAGCATTTGGGTTACGACAGGACGATTCTAGACCCTTAAATAACTCATAACTTAGAACTTGCGATTAGGTAGGAATTTATATTGACACATGATACTGTGAATGTTTGGAGCTCTAGTGGTCTTTCTAAAACTGACCAATAGCCAAAGACCCATGCATTGATGCTTTCAGGTTCATAACGTCAGCATTATGTCTAAGGGGCTAGGTTAGGAAAGTGTTAGTCTAGCCCTGTTATGGTTACAGTTAGGATTTAGACTTCTTCAAGTAGGTCAAATCCACAGGTTTTGGTTTTGTGTTAAGAAAGGACTAATAGAATTGTCTAGTTTCTAAGCCTCGCATGCATCATAATATAAAAGTCGATATCATTAGTCTATGTTCAGGTCACTTTAAGTTAGGAGCTTACAAGTCACATTACATGATTAAGAAAGTCTAAAGGTCATTGTTGGGTCTTAAAATATAAATTACGGGCTACCAGGGGCCAAAGAGTCATACATCATTTGGAATTCACCATGAATAGTCCATGAGTCTATCTAGGCCCAAAATTCTACAGTACGGCACATTAGACGTTTAGATCCCTAGTCCAGTTTAGGTTGCATCCAATCATGCATGATATTCACAGTGCATAAGTTCAATTAAGCCCTAGGTATTTGATCCACGTATAAGTTCATAGTTCATGCATCATATATCTGTTTACTATGTGTAGGATCCGTGCATGAGTCCACTCAGAACAATCCACATGTCTAAACTAGCCTATTCTAGGCAAACCCAACCAAAGTCATGAATAGCCCCAATATAGTCCAAGATTCATTTGAGATAGACTCAGACAAAACTTGGGCCTATAGGTCAGCTATCTAGCTAAGTCCAACTTAGAACCTAGTCTAAGTAAAAGGGCCCAATTCCATTTAAAACCAGCTACCAAAATCTAGCATCTTGACCATATCATTTTTAGCCTAGCCTAACCTTCAAGCCCACTAAGTCATCCACTATTATAACTTGACAAATCCCTCAATTTATGTCCAAGACCATTAACCTTTCCCTTCCATTGGAAACCTGCATTTCATCTTTGAAGCATTCACCTTGTTCCTTATGATAGGGAAGATGAAAGATAACACTTAGATGTTGGCTAACAAAAATTACTCCCATTGGCAAGCCTAAATGCGAATCAATAATGGGATATGTTAGGGAAGTGATTGTTAATTTTAATGAGCAAGAAACTCTAGCTATAGACCTTATATAAAGAGTTAAGAAGTCCAAGCTTAAAAATTCGTTTAGTCATTTAGAGCTTTATCCCAAATTCCAAAAAAGAAGAATCAGGTCATCCTAAATGGGTCCACCTTAAGCTAATTGCCAACATTGAACATTGGACCCAAGATATTAAAATAAAGCTTGCATAATCATTTATAAAGGACTATCTCATTCTTCTCAAATTACTATATAAGAGACTAAACTTATGAGTTATTCCTCTTAGACTTTCACTGCTATCATCCACTAACCTTCCTATGTTTTTAACCTAAGTTTTGGAATTTCCACACTTTTATACTTCCAAAGTCTATTCCTTTTTTTCTTCTCATTCCTTTCTAGAATGCTCTTGTTCGGTGATGAACCCAGGGTAAATAATAAGAGAAAAAAAGGAAAAAGAAAAAAAATAAAAAAAGGGGCTAGATTGAAAATGTCACAAGGCGAGCTAGGCAAAAGGGAAGGGAGAGAAATAAAACAAAAGAAAGTCTAAGGATTTCTATCCATCATCTGAAAAAAGAGAAAACATTAGAAATTTCTTTGCAAAGTCATGCAGCTTTAGGAGACATGCCTATGATAGAAGGCCTTCTTTAGTAACCTACATTAATACCTTTGCCAAACCTAATAAGTTACTAACTGAAATGCCTTTGAGCCTTCAAACGAGCTTGTTTCTTTGGTAATCACAATTAGATTAAGAATGTGCCGTGGATGATATCAATATTAAAATCAGTACTTCAAAAAAGGGAGTTCAAATCAAACAGTCCCCTCCAAAGGGGAAAAAAGAAAGAAAAGAAAATGAACCTAAGAAAAAAAAAGAGGAGAACAATGAGGAAAAACACCTTGAAAACATTAAAGAGAGGAATAAATTACTTGTTCACACTAAATTCATCACCGATGCACACTTGAGGATTTCGCCGGTATTGTTTGAGTTTTCACATTAATTCCCCTCCTTTGGCACCTTAATCCTTAAGACTGCCTTAAATATGCTCCTGGGGGCATCCCTTTTTTAAGCTACATGTTCTCACTCTTAAACTATGACTGGCTTGATTCTATATTGAGTACATAGGTATGCTCTTTGAGGCCTAACCAAGAAGATTCTTTTCCATGAACAAACAACTCAATTGAGTCCTTTTATCTCCAAAAAAAAGACAAATAAAACGGAAAAAAATAGTGCATGGTGCGAAAGCTGAAGAGACAGGCCAGACAAAACGAGAGCATAAATAAAACCTTGGTTTTTGAGGGCAAGAAGCATTCCATTGTATATTCCCATCAAATCAAACATTGACGAACCATCCATCTACTTTGCCACTTCTTAATCATCACAGCCTCTAATCTAGCGTCCATTTTATTATTTAGAACTCCTTAGCTTACTCATGTCCATAAGATCAAGAGTTGGAAACTCTTTTCCAATCTCCAATTCTTCAGGTAGGGCTTCACTAAGATAGAAGGCTCCCATGCTTTTCCTGGAACAACTATTGTTTTCTTTATAGTAAATGTTTCTTGACATATGCATAATCACATTTACTCTACCTGGGGGCTACTCTTGATAGCAACAACAAAACCATTTTAGCTATATTATCCCTATACATATTGGGTAACTGGTTATTACAATTAGAAATTAGGAGTGTTTCTTCAAAACAAGAGCATTTTAATTCAAAATTAAAGGTTAGTCTTTCATTAAAAGGAAATATTTTCCTATCCTGGTTAACTATGCAGCATGACCTGGCTTAACCTAGTAATTACTTAAAATTTTACCACTCATCCTATGTAAGTTGTAGCATAATGTACATAAGAATACCATGGCTAACCCATCAGTCTTCTATACCTAAATTGGGCCTTATCCAATGGATTGCAAACTTAACATGAGATCTTCATGTATATGCATACAATGTTAGGTCATTATATGTTTACAAAGTCAACATAATCAGCATAATGAAGTCTACATAGTCAGGATACATGCATAGTCTCACTTATGCTAGCACTTGTACCTATACGTGTCTTTAGCCTATTTACTAATCTATCCTTTACCTTAATCACTTGGTGACACTAGACCAAAGAAGTAAACATTAAAAAACGATAGCAACCATACAAGAAGCATACATAATCCTTGTTAGTAATGAATCTACATCAAAGGTTCTTAAGATTACTTCAGCAACTGTTATAGAAGATATTTGTACTTTGACCCTTGCCTCAATTAGGCTCAGTCAAAGTAGGGCCTCCATCTGTAAAGTGGCGATTATAAGCATTGTCGCCTTTGGGCAATTCACCCACATATTTATAGAAAGGACATCAATCCATCTTTATGTTATTAGGTAAACAGCCATAGAAGACATCTCATCCTATTCATCTTAGGACATCTAAATGTTTAGGACATTTCAATAAGCTCCCATCAGGAGGGCATGACATCACCACCCAAGTGAAGTCAAATTTAAAGATATGACATTTCAACATCTCACCAACAACTAGTTAAGGATTTGGCCACAAGTCTTTAGGCTCTGATGCTGTTAAGTTCACTGTGATTTGGCTATAGATCCTTAGGATTTTATGCGACAATGTTCATAAGGATCTGGCTATAAGTCTTCAAGCTGACATGCCATTGAGTTCACATGGATATGGCTATGGCCCTTTAGGCTCGCCGCCACGTTCTTAGGGATCTGGCAACAAATCTTCACACACCTACACCAGTAAGATTCATTGTTGGCTTCCAGCATACTAGGACATCTCTATATCCCTGGCTCCCAGCACAATGGGACATCACTGGATTCTATCATACTGGGACATTTCGACAATATATTGGCTCTCGGCACGATGGGACATTATTGGCTCTCGTCCCAAGGGGAAATTTCAGCAATAGGCTAACTTCTAGCATAATGAGACATTATACCATTAGCCTTCATTATGATGAAAGTTGATGGGCATCAAGTTTGAGGACCCTTAGTGGCCAAGTTCAGGCATCATTACCATCTATCAATGATGAAAGTATATAGGCACCAGGCGTCAGGTCTTCCAATGAACAAGTTTAGGTATCACCACTTCCAAAATAGTTAAGCATAAGTGCTATCTACTTTGGCCATTGCCTAGTGCAAGCTCACCCAAAGTGGGCTAAATTTAGAGACTTAAAACATGTCTCCTTTTTTATAAATAGCCAATGATAGTAAACTGATCAAATAAGTCTTTAGGACCCCTCGAGATTGGAAATTAAAGAGCCTTAAAATGTGCAAACATTCCTTAACCAACACATCCACATACCTAGCTACCAAAGGCTAAAAGAACCCTAACACCCAAATAGGCCTAAATTGATGGTGTTCAACTTTACTTAGGATTTATTATATATTTTCACCCTACTCGAAAGTGTATAAATTTATTAAGATTAGATATTAGTATTACTCATTGAATAATCTTTCTAATGACATATTTTTGGTCAAAATTTTGACTAGCAATAGAAAAGATATACGTTGATTACTAAGATGTGTGCTAAAAATGACACATGTTCACAGTTTTGCTTACATCGTCGTGCATACTTTTCTAAAAATTATGATGTTAATGTCATTAGAAATAAGACTCAATAATATTTCAAGAGAAGAATAAAGAATTACTCAAAACAGAGTCCGATGACAAAGTTATAACCGAAACAAATTGCATTGTTTGCAGCCTAGTGTAGAAACCAGACTACTTTCTTGCCTAACAAAACCAAATCGGCTCGTTTCCTTCCCTGGTCTATCTTTGAGAAACCCTAACCACCCACTCAAGTAAAGAAATCCTGAGCCACATGGCACCTCCTAAAAACCTTAGGACGCCCTCATTTCTACAGCTATAAATTCAACCCCTCACCTAGCCTTCAAAAACAACTAGAACCTCAAAAAACTATGAGATAATACTGGGAGGTTCAAAGAGCCTAACCAAGCTCTTCTTAAACCTCCTCGAAACCTTGTAAGTTGCAAGTCAAGGCTCGGTTTTCTCGATGCTGACGTTCCCTAAGTCACTCAAGCTCATAACCCAAGGGCGCCAATCTCTTAAACCTACCTTACCCTTTCCCGTCTTTCATTTTCTTGATCCCTTATTTTATTTAGTTATATGTTTCATGAAATGATGTAATTTTTAATAAGGTTAGCCGCTGCCCAATGCAAGTATTAAATTTTACTATTTTCTTTTAATTGACGTTTCAATTTACGATTATTGTACCGAATATGCTCCTTATTTTTATGTTATTGTAAATTAAATATGATTTCCCAATTAATTAATACAGGTTGTTAGTGATGATGAGCTAGATCGTGATGCATTCCATTACGACATCATATCTTTCTCCCCAAATTTTGATCCTTAGTTCGAACTTATTAAGCCAGATGGTCCCTGCTTTAGGGATTATTGGGGGTCTTTCAAAATACTTCTAAAATGAACCAGTTGTCCTCTAGTGTTGTTTTTGATTTATCGCTCATTTTGTACAGTAGAGTTAGTTTTAAAGTTTTCTTAAAAACTAGGGGAGTTTACGTTTTAATACTTTGATGTCTGTGTGATTAATTTTTTGTCCTCACCTTTTTTACTTAACTTTTTAGCATCTTAAGATCTTAAACTTTGATTTGTTTCCTACCTTCCAAACTATTTGTTTGTATACTTTCAACCCAATAATTTTTTAAAAATTATGAAAAAACCCTAAATTTTGGTGGAATATGCAAATAAACTATTTATAGGGGTTTTTCAGAAAATATGCATGCTCTAGTTGATTAAACTTCTTATAATGACTTTATTGATGCTAATTATAACAATCTACTACTTATATCATATGTATTACATTCTCGATAATTATAGGCTGACTATGCTTAGCAGTATAATAAAACTTAGTTAGAGAGTCTTGATCATTGCTTGACCTTAGTAGGCATTAAACCCTGACATTCCTCTGACTTTCAGTTTATAGAGATCACTAATCTCAACCACAGCTTCCTTAGCTTAGGCACAACAAAGATCCATTTCATTTCCTCTCTTAGACCATAGTCACTTATAACATTTTTGTATATTATCAGGGATAGTGGTACTTTAAGCGAGAAATTATAATATGTAAGACATAAGGTTCAACTGAATAATGTTCCTTACTTAGAAACTTCTTTTATTGACAGTAGAGATTGAAAATATTACAATCAAAAGATTGAAGAGAAACTTAAACAACTAAAATCATCAGAGGTGCTCGCTTAAAAAGCAATGGAGAAACTCAATTTTCCTTTTGCTCAAGTATTCTTAAATGACTTGTGTCCTTTCATAGCACTCAGCTCAGTCTTTTATAGAGGAATGGACTACTTAGGATGCCCTAATGGATACGGTGTATATATTATTACAGGATATTTTCACATGACTACAATAGAGGACGTTATTTTGCGGACTCGACACCTGACAAGATAACATATAATGGTGTAATAACTTTTCAGAGCACTTAACGCGGACGAACTAGTCATCTTGTGAAACCCTCGAGATTTTTTTAATATATCTACATATCTTTATTCTATTATTTATAATTATTACGATATTCGCTGACCTAGTATGCTTGAACTCATAGTGTTTTTTTTTTTAATTTTAGCATAATAGATGAAGGGTAGTAAGACGGTGCAAGTCAGATTATGTTAAAAAAATTGGAAAATAACCATGTAAGATAAGGCAAGGAGCGGAAGGGGAAAACCCTAATGTTTTAAATTTTTCCCTCTCTATTCCTCTTCTCACTCTCTCACCCACACCTCTCTGTCTCACTTGGCTCACACACACACTCTCTCTCTCTCTCTTGCCTTGGTCACCGCCACTCTAGCCGTTGCTCTAGTGTCATGCCGCCGCCCTCCTCCTTTTCTTCCACTCGGTAACTTTGGTACGGTAAGTGTCAAACTTCTTGAAATTTTAGCAAGTGTGTTAGTGGTTAATTGAAATTCTTAATAAAAACCCCATATTTCGACCTCTGAATCTAATTTTTTTTAACTTGCTATCCTAAAAATCCTGAAGTGGAGCACTTAGTTCATGGAACAATCTAGAGTTCTCTCCTTCTTTTATGAATCATTTCGAAGTAAAAGACTTACCCCTTCTTTATGACTTGGATTGTTTAATAATTACAAACAGTAAAATTTTAGGTGAAGGCATCATATGCATGTTAAGGAAGGGATTCAAGTCAAAATTGATTGAAAATAATCCTAAGGATTACAATGCAAATGCCATTCTGTACACCCAAAACTGGGGCTAATTTTACAAATTTATTGGTAATTAATGGCCTCTCTAAAAACTATGAAAATCTATAGAAGATAGATATTCATGTCCTGTGATTAGGAAATTTTGAACTTCATAAATCATGGTTAAAATGAGAAAGTTATGGGTGAAATATCGAAACTTCAAAAAACTATCTGTAATTAGGACAGTTTAGGAAATTATTGATATTCAAACAAGTTAGGCTCAAATTCTATAACGCTCGTCCAATCAAAGTTGTAGTTTATGGCTTGGCCTTTCAAGAATGGGCTTAACCTTAAATTTGCAACCTCATGGGTGAAAGTTATGGTCCCAAAAATTTGGGGGTAAAATCTAGGGGTAAACTGGGAAGTGTGCCGTAGTGGCAAATGCAGAGATTTTAATATTTATAACTTTTTAAAAATTTATTTGATGGTTGGATTTGGTTTTTGGGTGTAAGGGGAAGCTTTGAAAGGATTAATTAGGTACAGTAGGCTCATAGAGAGTTGGGCTAGGAGTTTGGAGTAACAGAATGTTGTTGTGGGAAATTATTTTAGGTTAAACTACCGAGCTCAAGCTTCGGCAGCACATTCTAGCAGATAACAATCATACTCTAGCTCCTGTGAATGTTCCTTAGAAAACGTGCACTATGTGTGTGTGTTTGAAGGGTAATTTTGAATGTGTCTTTGTTCGTACCAAAATGAGCTATTTTTAAGGTACTTTTACATCTATTTTATGCTCGTTATAATCGTATTTTTAAGGTTTTTATCTGATTTTATTTTATTTTACAGGTTTTGAATAATTTCAAAAAACGGTCAAAAATGCGAGAAAAATGATGAATAATGTCGGGAATTGAAAAATCACTACGAACCGGCCTAAAATCGGGCTGAACCAGTTCAGAATCGGACCGGCTTTGCAAAGAAAAGAAAAAAACCCAGTTCACCTCTAATAAATCGGTTCAGGTCTTTTAATCCCCTCCCCTTCTTCTTCGCGTGTTCCATCCCCAAACCCAGACCCCCAAACTCGAAACCCATGGCAACACCATCCCCATCTCCTTTCTCTCTCTACGTCGCATCTCTCTCTCTTCCACCTCATCACCATCGTTGTCCTCCTCCACCGCATTTCACGCTAACGGTGCCAGCACATCATCTTGGCAACACCATCTTCGCCATCCACGACACCCCCAAATCGATGGTCGAGAATCGAAACAAGGCATTGGGTTTGAGCATAAAAAGGAAGCAGACGCCATTGCTGAAGAGGTTAGAGAACTTTTAGGTTTAATTTAGTTCATTTTCCTTTGAAATTCTCAGATGCAATTTTCGAATTCTAGGGTTAGAGTATGTTTAATTTCGGTTTTAGGTCTAGGTTTAGTTTCGTTTTCGTTCCCGTTATTCAAATTTCATGGTTAATTTCAAATTAGGGTTTAGTTTTAGATCAGTTTTTGGGTTCGAATTTCATGTAAGAGCACTGCAATTTTGAGTTTGCTAGTAGTAGTTCCCAATCTTAGTTCGATTTTGCGAGAATTGGATGTGATTTTTGTTGAATTTCAGTCGATTTGCCCCTTTCCCTGCTCCGTTTTGTTTCGTTATTAATGGCGATACCACCATTGTTGGATGGCTGAGCTGCAAAGCGAGGAGGCCTGAGGCTGAGTAGATTTAGTTGATTCCCCTTTCCCCCTGATTCGAGCTTGCTAGAGGCAGAGGTGTTCACACGGCTGAAGGCAGTGTCGGGTGCCCTGTTACATCTGTTGAGGTATAAATTCTCTGATGGTTTGAGTAATCTGTTGAGTAATCCTACTTGTTTGTGTTGTTCGAATGGGGTTCTGTGATCACACTCAAGTTTAAGCAAGTTTAAGCATGTTCCTTTTTAATTTCAGTTTTAGTAATATGAGATTGTTTGTTTCAAGGTTTCTTTGATTTGAATTAGTATCTTGCAAATGGGCTGAATTTTGGGTTTGATTTATGCTAGTGTTACTAAAAGATGTTGGTGAGTGAATTTGGTCGTTTGATGATGTTGGCTGAATGATTTTGGTAGCTTGATTGAGATTGAATGATTTATGTCAGTGAGGTTGATTGGTTTTGATAGTTGTCTATGCTTAGTTGGTTATGGTTAATGCTTCATTTTTGATAGTTGTGGTTAGTTGTAGGATGGTGAATGCTTAGGGTTAAGTACTTAGTTGACCTAGGAATTTAGTTCTCTTGAATGATTTCCATTGGTTTAACAAAGTTAATTAGTCAGTATACCCTTTTTAAGTGACCTGAATCTTTTCCATCGTCCCTGAGGAGACGACCCTCAAGTACTACAGCAAGAGCTGTACGCTTGCGGCACTTTTATTTAGACTCTCAATTTTTCCCAACAAGTTTTTGGCGTCGTTACCGGGGAACGACAGCATGAGATTAGGTCATATTTTCATTTTCGTAGCTACTTTCTTATTTGGTGCTTTGATTTGTGTATTTCATTATTAGTTGTGACTTGGTTTACTAGTTGTGATTTGTTTAAATGATGTGTTTTAGTCATTTTGTAACTTTATTTTGGCATCGATTCCAACTTTCCTTATTTTGGTATCAATTGTTATTTAGTTTAATTGTTTCTTTAAAAAAATTCAAAAATCACAAAAAAATGGAAAAACTTAAAATCCAAAAATATTTGAAAAACTTGAAAACCACAAAAAAAAAATTTTGAAAGGCCAAAAAACCCCAAAAAAATTGAAAAATTCAAAACCTCTAAAAATTGAAATACTTGAAAAACTTTAAAAATTTCAAAATGCCGGTTTTCAATTTCCCGCAATATGAGCATGAATCTTTTTGGAATTATTTTTCAAGGCTTAATGATTATCGTGCTCAACTGAATCATAATTTTCAAAAATGGAAAATTTGTAAGGTCATTATTGAGGGTCTAAATATTGAGTCAAGGAGTTATATTGAATCACTTTGTCCTGGAGATTTAATAGAATTATTATCTAAAACTCAAAATGAATTTTGGGATTTCTTTGAAAAATTAGCTTGGGAAACCTACGCGTTTGACCAAGCTAGTGAGACTTTTATATATCCGACTCATGGAGAGTATGATTTTTATGCTAATTCTTATCCTTCAGATCACTTTATGAATTCCTATGACTCATATAACCCTTATATGCCTCCTGTGTTGTGCGATTATTGTGAATCTCCTGATTATGATGCTTATACTTGTCCTTATCGTGAGTATATTGATGTTACATGTGCAAGTTTTGAAAAGAAGATTAACAATATGACTGAACAAATGATGGAGACTATGAAAGTGAGAATTATTGAATACTCTCCATGTTTTAATCAAAATAACGAGACTTATAGTAAGATTGATGCTAGTTTAGGATCTCCTAAATCGGACATTAGTCTCTATGATGATTATGAACCCTCTTATTCTGCTAGGCCTGATTTGAATGAAAACATGCCTTTGCCTAATCTAGAAGTAGAGAGTGACCTCCCTACGTCTCTATCAATAGACCTTGCATGCCTCACTAGCTCACCCAAAGATGTCACTGAAGATATCTTAGTCTATGTTGACCTACCCACCACTCTGAACGACTTTTGTGAATTTGATGTGGGTGAACAATCTGATATTGTTAGTGAGTTAGATATAAATATCACACCTAAAGTTGAGCCTCATGATTTAGATAATTCTAAAGATATTTCACAGGAGTTACATAATGAGGTAACGGAACCCACTATTTTGGACTTTGATGATGATATTCTTTTTGCAGAATATGAATCTTTTTCATATGGGCTTGATGCTATTGAAGGTCTTGATTTGGATTTTCATATTGAATATGAAGCATTCTCTTTTGATTCCATCATTCCTGACCTTCTATTTAAATTAGATGATAATATTCTGCATATAGAATATGAATCTTTTTGTGGGTTTGATGTCGATACGAGTTTGAATGAGAAATTCTGTGCTGAATATGAATCATTTTCTGTTGATCCCATCCAAACTGACTTTCTTTTTGAATATTACGAGTCTGAATTTATCGAGTCTGAGATCATTGCCACTAAGAATTTTGCTTTAGACCAGACTCTTGTGCATATTGGACTTAACAGACTTGTGCATTGTGCACCCCCTATGTTGCCTAGATTACGCGTTCATGCTGATATAGTTTCTAGACCAATGACCTCCATACTAGCTCATTCTGAGTATGTCCATTTCCTTCCTCATTGGGCCCAACTGTTTGATAAGTTGAAACAGGCCCTTACCTATGCTTTATTGGCTATGTGGATGTACTCTATCTAGTTCCAACTCACTGCTTTTCATTGTTGCTATATTATTGAGAGTTGGGCTTCTTTGTTTGATAAGTTGTTACGTGCTCTAACAAGTTTTGATTTAAATAGCACTTTTCAGCTTAATATGGAGTGGCTGATGCTCCATAAGT
Source organism: Carnegiea gigantea (assembly GCA_029747015.1). Classification (NCBI taxonomy): domain Eukaryota; kingdom Viridiplantae; phylum Streptophyta; class Magnoliopsida; order Caryophyllales; family Cactaceae; genus Carnegiea; species Carnegiea gigantea. The sequence continues at coordinate 168,378 of JAKOGI010001768.1, forward strand.
CTCGTAGTTTGGGTACAATCTGTATCCAATCTGGTATGATCGTTCCAACCTTCTTCTCTTTTTCCTTTCTTTTCTTTCTTTTTTGTAATTAATTGTAGATAATTAGGACTGTGAATATATGGGTGATCAATCTTGAGGAGCAATTTGGGAAATGTTGAGTCGTATGTGCTATGATCACCCTTGGTTATGTTATGATTCTGTGCATATTTGTTAGGTGTTGATATCTAGGATTGTGAGTAGTTGTAAATATTTAGGATTGTTTTTGTGTATGTTTTAGTTCAGCTATTTGGTTTCCTTGATTCTGTGTTTTATTTCCTTGGTTATGTGTTTCATCTAGTTTAGCAAGTTTTGGGTTTTGTTTGAATAGTTTCTTTTTGTTCCCTTTTTGGTGTTTCAGTGACCTTATTTTGGTCTTCCATTTTGCTTTCTTTTCCTTTGTCTTTTGTCCTATTTTAAGTTTCTTCTGTGTTAGTTTGGGATTAAGTAGATCTTTGATTTTGGTTTTGGTTTTTGTGAATATGTGTGTTTGCTTTGGTTTTAGTTTCGATTTTGGCTTTCTTTTGTGATTTCGTTTTTCTTAGCTTTTGTAAATATGTGTGTGTGTGGTTTTGTTTTGTTTTTGGTTTTGTTTTTTATTTTTGTGGTGTCCTAGTTTGTATATATTTGTAGTTTAGTGGGGTTTTATGGTCGTATAGCTGATGTGCTTGCTTTTTAGCACCTTAGTTCCCACAATGAGGACATTGTGAAGTTTTGGTGTGGGGGTGAGGTGCCCATTTTTGAAAAGTTTTTGAAAATTTTTGAAGATTTTTGATTTTGTTTTTGGGAATGTTTGTATCTTTTCTGATTAGCTTGAATCCCCTGTACTTTGTTTGTTGGCTTGTGTATAAGTAGGATGTGCATGAAAAGTTTTCGACCTCAAATGTGATATTCCAAGCCCTAATTCTAACTCTAGTTGTTCATTATAGGTTGTATAATCCAGTCCTTACTTATTCCTTCATCATTGTCTTTAGGTCTTAGGTTTCCATGAATGATTCTCCCACTCGCTTGTGACATGATCACTCTAAAAAAATTAAAAAAAAGTATATTATGAATAAATAAAGAAAAGAAAAAGTGATGAAATAATATTTGGAATGATAAGTATCCCTTTGAGGCATGCGCTACTGGGCGTTACCCTTTGAGGCACGTGCTATTGGGTGTTACCCTTTGAGGCAATATTGCTACTGGGAAAGCTTGCTTCCAAGGTCAGTATGATAACAATGTAGTTGTGTCAGCCAAGTGGGATTAAGTTAATTCTGGTCAATCTAAGGCCTGAGATGATGATACAATTACACATGAGCACTGGGATGGATTCAAAACCTTGATGTTCAATGGGGTGAAAAATTAGTGTTCTAATGTCATTTAGGAGGTAAAGGGCTTTGAAGTACATTTTATACATGTACAGGTCAATAATTGGGTACATGGGTGATTTAACTGATTAGAATGTGTGCATATGTTTCCCAAATGTTATACATATTAGTTTTGAGAAAAAAACTCAAAAAGATTTTTCTTTATTTTTGAAATAATTTTTGTGGGTATTTCACTTGGAAACCCTCACGAGACCTCCCTAGTCCACTTGGGAGACCGAGGGGTTTAAAAGGGCTTGTTGCATACGCTAAATGCAACTGTGATTCCTATGACAGTGAGTTAGGATTTCTTTTCCTTATTTTTCATTTTCTTTTTAGTTAGCTTAGTTTCTTTTACGCGAGGATGAGCAAAATCTTGGTGTGGAGGTATTTATTCGTACCAAAAATGAGCTATTTTTAAGGTACTTTTACATCTATTTTATGCTCGTTATAATCGTATTTTTAAGGTTTTTATCTGATTTTATTTTATTTTATAGGTTTTGAATAATTTCAGAAAAATGGCTAAAAATGCGAGAAAAATGGTGAATAATGTCGGGAATTGAAAAATCACTACGAACCGGTTTAGAACCAGACCAGCTTTGCAAAGAAAAGAAAAAAACTCGGTTCACCTCTAATAAACCGGTTCAGGTCTTTTACCTCCCTCCCCTTCTTCTTCGCGTGTTCCACCCCCAAACCCAAACCACTGAACTCGAAACCCATGGCGACACCATCCCCATCTCCTTTCTCTCTCTACCTCGCATCTCTCTCTCTTCCACCTCATCACCATCGTTGTCCTCCTCCACCGTGTTTCACGCTAACGGTGCCAGCACATCATCTTGGCAACACCATCTTCGCCATCCATGACACCCCCAAATCGATGGTCGAGAATCGGAGCAAGGCATTGGGTTTGAGTATAAAAAGGAAGCAGACGCCATTGCTGAAGAGGTTAGAGAATTTTTAGGTTTAATTTAGTTCATTTTTGATAGTTGTGGTTAGTTGTAGGATGGTGAATGCTTAGGGTTAAGTACTTAGTTGACCTAGGAATTTAGTTCTCTTGAATGATTTCCATTGGTTTAACAAAGTTAATTAGTCGGTATACCCTTTTTAAGTGACCTGAATCTTTTCTATCGTCCATGAGGAGACGACCCTCAAGTACTACAGCAAGAGTTGTACGCTTGCAGCACTTTTATTTAGACTCTCAAATTTTCCCAATAGTCTTGAATTGATGTTCGGGGGATCTTTCCCAGGTAAATGTGTGATGAGGTTCTACTATGATTTCTACTGAAGCGGTTGTTCAAATGGTAATTATTGAGTTTGTCTTGAATATTCATTGCAAAAATGATAATGAAATGTTTCTGGACAAGAATGGGTAAGGTTGGGCTGTATTCTAGTTAAAGATCAATGTTAATTATGAATGTATAAGTAACTGAATGAATGGGTGAGAGTGACGAGTTATACTCCCCTATTGTTGATGGCCATTAGGCTTCTCCAGGAAAAAGTGCATGCATGTGAGCGGTCACATGCCATTTTGTGGATGGACGTGGGCTAAGTCAATGGTAACCGCCCAAATTGGCTAAAATTAAACACAATCGTAGGCCATGAGTCCTAGTGCAGGTCGCTCGCCCTTGTTAGCCTGAAATTAAATAAGTGGGACTTAAATTATTATATGTTCTCATTGAGAATGCGTAAGTACTTTGAATTGCTCGTGTTGTTCCCTAACCCTAAAATGGTTTGAAATGAATTTGTGTGCATGCTTTGACTGCCAGGGGTGGTTGTTATTGGGTTTATCTCATTTTTTCTGAAAAGTTTTGTTTTCACGTGAAGTGCATGAGCATGGGGATGGGGACCCAAATTAGAGCAAGGCCTTGTTATCTACGATTTAGTTGAAGTGAACTAGTTTTAGATTAGACTTGTTATGAAGATTGTTATTCAGTTTGCACGTTATTCTATGTGTCATCAGGATTTAAATTCAAGCTTTAATTATAGATTTAGACTATATATTAAAGTTTCTAAGAATGAAATAAGGTGGCAACACCCCACTTAGGTTTTTCCGCTTGTTTTCTTAAAATGTGTTACCGCAAGTGCACAGCGTAGCTATGGCTAGTAACTGGCAAGTACAGGTCGTGTCTACGAGGAACTTGCTTCCAACTACTAGAATTGATTTAACTATTCAATCTAGGGAGCCATAATCGTGATTTTGGAATTAAACTAGGAGGACGATAACAACTAAAGAGGTGAAATGAACAGTAGAATAATAAACACTTACGTTGGAATTAACAGCACAACTATGCCAGTAAATTAATTAATAACCCCATCTAGCAAACCCAAGCATGCATTTTGAATGGATAGATTGTCAATCAAGTCCGTCTCCTCCCTCTCTTGAGGATCGAAGACTAATCCTAGAACTATAGTCGCCTATTCCCATGGGACTAAAAGTCAAACGATTACAAGGTCAATAATCTCGAATCCCAATTGGAATCTTAATTATTTTCATATTAAAACCTTAATTGTCTAGTAAGTCACACCAGGTGAAGGGTTTATCTCTCAATGATGCCCTAAACCCTAATAAAAGGAATGAATGCTATTACAAGCAATTCATCGAGCAAGATGCGTGCATAATAGAAATCACAATTACAAACAAGGAGAAAGTAGGGATTACGGCTAATTCATTATAGAACATTGCATAATCGGCCTTAATCCCAACCTTAGCCGGGAAATTTCGCCTAGAATCATGATTTAATCAACAACTACAAAATTCAATTCAACATCCATGAAACCACACCCTAGAACGATTAAGAACAAAGAAAGGGAGAATTGAGAGGGAGCCTTAAGATTGATAGCATGAATCAAAAGTGGAACAAGCTTCAATTCAATAATGGAATCCAAAAGCATAAAAATAATCTCCCAAAAGCCAAGCCTAACAATTGCCTAACAAGAGTGCTTAGAGAGAATAATAGCAGAAAATTAAGCATGCCCCTAATAGCCCTCACAAGTTGAAGTTTAAAGTAGGCTGCGCAGGGGTGGCACCGCCACCTTGTACCAAAATTCTACCGCCAGAACCTGGATGGCACGGCAGTGCCTCTTGGCACGGGCACCCCATGCCACCTTGCTTGTCGGGTGCGCTCGTCTTGTGGGCAGGGCACAGTCATGCCCGGTGGCATGCGTGTGTCGTGCCATTTCTCTGACCGTATCTCGACCTCCTCTTCTCCTTAAAACGCATCTCCATAGCCTCCTTTCTACCGATATTAGCAAAACTTCTTGTTTTTCTGGCAAGAACTCCTGAAAACATGAAACATCACTGTATAAGTGCAGTTTACACTGAAAAAGGCTAATTTGAGCCTTTTCTCATTAATATTGAATATGAAAATGATGGAAGAATGGGTCAATTAGGAGCCAAAATGAGGTTAAAATGGAGATTCATCACTCTCCCATGCTTATCACTTGCTTGTCCCCAAGCAAGATTACTCTTTGAAAGATCAGGGAGGAGGGTAGACCTCTCAACACACCCTCTTCAAGAAAAAGATGATAAGTCAATAAACCACGCCAGATTGTGCATTGGATGTGGCCAGGTTATGGTGTGAGAAGTAATCTTGATAAAACGTATACAATGTCATCCATAATTCACCTTACCAAATGAGGCACACCAAACACCGCAATATTGAAGCACATAGAAGGACATGACTTCCCTTAATGAGTGGTGAGTAAGCAAGGCTAGTAGGACCTCACTTTAGGACAAAGTGGAACACTTCTCTCAATGTGTTTTGAAGAAATGTAACAAGGATGCACTTGACACTCTATCCAATTAGGCAAACTACCATATGCTTGGCAAAGTTCTCAATCCTCCACCACTTGATATAGAATGCAATATGTCAATCATGAGGACTTGCAATAAAGGCTGTAATGAGGCTAAGGTAAAGGGTGAGAAGTGGAATAATTTGGGAAAAGTGGAGCTATTAGTCAAAAGACTAGGGAGCGAGAATACTTCCACAACAAATGCTAAGATTACAACCTCACACCATGACTGCAAATTGAGCAGCAATCCCAAAGGGGGGCCAAACAAGCTTACTGCAATGGTCTCATGCTAGCCACCTTATTGGAAACTTCTCTATTTCTCCCCTTGTTTTTCTTTTTTTTTTCCCTTTTTTTGAGAAGCAAAAATATAGAAGTGGATAGTATTGGAGACATCAAAAATCAATCTGCAATCCCTCAGCACAAACCAATAAAATGGTACCCAAAGTGAATTAACTTCCAAGGCATACCCAACTACCATGTGGAAGTATCGCTCCACTAGACCTTGACTAGGGTGAAGAGGGTATACATAGGCCAACTGTGTAGTGGATTAGGTGCGACAACAAAAATAAGGGAAAGGCACGAAAGGGCTAGCAAGGGAGTAATAAGCAACAACGGATCACTTTTTAGCTCATGTGGTTATTCAAAACAAACATTGCCTCAATCATATTAACACATGCAAATGCTAATTGTGATTTCAAAGAGAACAACACCAAGTTCTAGAGATGCATCGTGGAGGAGTCACACAAGAAGGAAGTAGAGACTATATATAGTGAATAGTCATTAGGCTCAAAAATCTCACAGGTAAACCTACCGCAGTTAAGGGACTTACTCTAACACATGTCCCACTTATCAAAGTCGGTCAAGTCAAACCACATGAGTCTCAGAGGTAATTGGCATGCAACATAAGGTGAAGAGACTACGGACGACAAAGTCAAATATAATTTTCACGAAACTCACCAAGACGAGCTACTCCTCAACACACAAATTAACATGATCAGTCAATCATCACCCCTTGCATTCTCATCATAACAGGGGTTTTCACAAATGTTGTTCTTTTTTTCTCTTTGTATTTTTTGTCGAAAGTATTGAGGCTAGCTAGGAAAGCGATAAAACATATAAGGGATAATGAAGAGTATGGTGAGAGATAGTATCTTGAAAACTTACGAATGTCTAACTCGATCACGTCTCCTTTTGTGATGCAAAATATAACCTATATGCTCTAAACTACATGCTCTAATAAACGGAAAATGTAAAACCAACTCAGGGAAACTATATGAGGTCCTATTTATATGATGCGAATGCAAGGGGGGTCAATCGAACAAGTCCTAAGATCCACAGTTTCACCCAAAGAGTGGCAAGCTCACATCCCATGCTTAAGATTTTCATTGTCCACAATGAAAAGGATGCATAAAAAGAGCAAAGAAAGGGGTAAACTCAGGGATCGAACTATGAAAATGGGAGGGATAGGGGTGGGGTGACACAATTTTCTTTCATTTTTATTTTTTTTTTGGTTTTTGTTGAGAAAATAAACACCCTTGGGTTGCCTCCCAAGAAGCGCTTGATATAGGTCCTAGGCTTGACCCATACCTCAGGAAGGAGATGACGGTATGACAGGGGGTGAGGTGATCGAAATGTGGAACGGTGCTGCGTCCAACACCTCTCCAGGATGGAAATCAGTCATCAACGCTTCCCAAGAGAACTCGTCCTTCCAAGTAGGCCCTCTAGAATGAGGAGTAGTCAATTGAGGGATAGAGGGCAAGATTGTCCGTCCTCATATATAGCCCTCCATCCTAATCACTTAGCTCGACTCCGGATATAGTCGGGGGAGGGCTGGAAAGAGGAGCAACTGCGGGGGCAGACTGGGTGCCGGGAGTCAGAAGAGGTGTGGTTGAAGGGAAACAGAAATTAACCCTTTCCCTACACATCGTGAAGGATATGGTGCCAGTCGGTACATCAATCACCACTCCAGCAGTCGCAAGGAATGGACAACCTAGGAGAAGGGGGACCGGAGGTCCTCATCTGTGTCAAGGTTGACAAAGTCACATGGGATGAGGACCTTGCCTACTTGGACTGGAACATCCTCCAGAATACCTGCAGGCTACTTGGTAAAGCAATCTGCTAGTTGAATAGATATGCCAGTGGGCTTGAGGTCCAATAGACATAGCTTCTGGCAGACAGAGAGAGGCATGAGGCTCACACTAGCGCTTAGATCACAGAGGGCTTTCTCAATCTAGATATTCCCAATGCAACGCGAGATAGAGAAACTACCAGGATCCTACAGCTTGATTGGCGACCGCCTCAGTAAGAGCCCGCTGTAGGATCAGTCAAATGGGGGCCACTGAAGTTTCCTCAGGTTCTCCCTTCTGGAACAGGAGTTCTCTCAAAAATCTTAGATGGGGCAGGTGCTTCCTTGAGAGTGTTCAAGAAGGGGTTATTAACATAGATTCGGCATAGAGTATCCAAGAATCGCAGAAATCTGGGTTCAAGCTAAGATAGCTTAGTCCATGTGAGCCTCTGAGTGAAAGGCACTGGTGGCTGGTTGGGTGAGCTAGAAGTGGATGGCTAGTCTCCCCAGTAGAGCTCAGGTTCTCCTCCGTCTTCTTTCCCCCTATTCCTCCTGAATAAGGAACTAGAACTATCTCTTGGAGAACCGTCACCGGGCTCTTTTCTAACGCCTCTCCCATCGCGAAGATCACATTGATGTGACCTCGAGGGTTAGTCTCAGGCTGGCTTGGGAAATGCCCCTGAGGCCGAGATAGGTGGCTCACTTATTGAGCGATCTCAACGATCTAGGTATTTATCGTCTTCTGATGAGCGGCCATGGCATCGAGCCCACGGGTCTATAAATTGATCGATTCACCAAGACTTTCGTTAGTCTTGGTTTGAGTCGCTATGAAGTGCTACATGAGATGCTTCACGTGGGACTTAGGTTCAGGAGGTGGATGGGGTGGGTTGTATAGAGCTTTCTTGCGAAAACCAGGTGGTTGTGGAGGACTCTGGGAGTGAGGGTTGGGGTTTTTGTAAAGGGGGTTTGGGTGATTTTTCTAACCCTGGCCATAGGTAGTGGAATGGGGGTTATTTTGTGGTGGAAGGTTGAAGTTGTGAAAGGCATTGACGTGTTTAATGCTAGAGGGAGCATTGTAACACTCAACGGTAGTATGACTCTATACACCACAGGTCTCACAATAAACATAGACCCCCATGGATGGCCGCGTAGAAGTACCTGGTGAGGCATGCATTCTATCAAGTCGCTATGCTAGGGTGTCCACCCTACTAGCCAAGAGCGTTACAATGTCCACCTCATGCTTTCCACTGCCCCTGTTAGGGGTGGCTCTTTCGCTCGACCAGTGGTAGTTGTTGGAAGCTATCTATTCCAATAAGGCCTTTGCTGCATCAACAGACTTCCCCATAAGAGCGCCCCCTGCTGCAGCATCGACCAACATTTTCACTGACCGTTTCAACCCATTGTAGAATTTTTGGGTTAAGGGCTAGTCAGGAACTCCATGGTGGGGGCATTGCCACTAGAGGACTTTAAACCTCTTCCAAGCCTCATATAGGGACTCTCCATCCGACTAGGTGAAGGATGTGATGTCCGTCCTCAGCTTGATAGTCTTGCCAGGTGGGAAGTATTTGCTGAGGAAGGCCTTTAAGAGAGCCTCCCAGGTGGTGAACGAGTTGGGCTCCTCGTTTTGCAGTCAGTCACTATCCCTATCCCTCAGTAAGAATGGGAAGAGCCTCAATCGAATCGTGTCAGTGGACACCCCGTTGTGCTTGATGGTGTCATACTTTGCAAGAAATTTGCGAAGGTGCACATTGGGGTTGTCCGAGGGGTGTCCACCAACTTGGTCCCGCTCCATGAAGGTGATGAGTACAGGACTGAGTTCGAAGCTGTTAGCTTTAAGCATCGGGTTCACAATAGCTGATGTGATACCTGACGCTTACGGCAGGGCGTAATCACGCAATACCCTCTGGTTTTGCCCTGCCATCACTACTTCTGCCTTCCTCCTCCATCTCGCTTCTCCGCTATGCCAGCGTGTTGCTGCTTCTATCCCAAGATTGAATGGGACAAGGTCTTGATCCCCTTGACTCCTCCTGTGCATACAAGAGCAAACACTACCATGGTGTAAATAGTTTCAAGAAAGAGTAGAAAGAATTATAAACTAAAATAAAAGAAAACGAAGAAAAGCCAGGTCTAGAGTATTTGAATCGGCTCTAATATTGGAAGCCACAAGTTCCTTAGCAATGATGCCAAAAACTTGTTATCTTAAAATATGTGATCGCAAGTGCACGGCGAACCTGTAGCTAACAACTGGCAAGTACGAGTCGTGCCCATGAAGAACTTGCTTCCAACTACGAGAACTGATTTAACTACTCAATCTCGGCAATCACAATCATGGTTTTGGAATTAAACTAGGAGGACAATAACAACTAAAGACCTAAAATGAACAGTAGAATAGTACACACCTAGGTTGGAATTAATAGCACAACTATGCCAGTGAATCAATTATTAACCCGCTCTAACAAACCCAAGCATGCATTGCGAATGGATAGATTATCAATTAAGTCCACCTCCTCCATCTCTCGAGAGTCTAAAGACTAATCCTAGAACTATAGTAACTTATTCTCGTGGGACTAAAAGTCGAAGGATTACAAGGTCTACAATCTTGGATCCCAATTAGAATCTTAATTATTTTCATATTAAAACCCTAATTGTCTGATAAGTCGCACTAGGTAAAGGGCTCGTCTCTCACCGCTCCTCTAAACCTTAATAAAAGGGATGAATGCTCTTACGAGTAATTCATCGAGCATGTGGCGTGCATAGTAGAAATCACAATTAAAAACAAGGGGAAAGTACGGATTGGGACTAATTCATGATACAACACTACATAATCGGCGTTAATCCCAACCTAAGTCGGAAAATTTAGCCTAGAATCATGATTGAAACGACAACTACAAAACTCAATTCAACATCCATGAAACCACACCCTAGAACGATTAACAGCGAAGAAAGTGAGAGTTGAGAGAGAAACTTGACATTGATAGCGTGAATCAAAAGTGAAACAAGCTTCAATTCAATAATGGAATCCAAAAGCATGAAAATAATCTCCCAAAAGCCAAGCCTAACAATTGCCTAATATGAGTGCTTAGAGAGAATAAAAGCAGAAAATTAAGCATGCCCCCAATAGCCCCCACAAGTCGGCATTTAAAGTAGGCTGCACAGGGGTGGCACGGCCACCCCGTGCCAAAATTCTGCCACCAACTTTAGTGGCAACGTTGTGCCTCTCGGCGCGAGCACCCTATGCCACCTTGCTTGTCAGGTGTGCTTGGCTTGTGGGCAAGGCACGGTCGTGCCTGGTGGCATGGGTGTGTCGTGCCATTTCTCTGACCATCCATGCCACCTTGCTTATCGGGTGTGCTCGTCTTATCGGCAGGGCACGGTTGTGCCAGCCATGGGTGTGTTGTGCTATTTCTTTGACAGTAGCTTGAGCCCCTCTTCATCTTGAAACGCGTCTTCTTGGCCTCCTTTATACCAATAGTAGCGAAACTTCTCATTTTTTCGGCCGAACCTCCCAAAAACATGAAACATCACTATATAAGCGCAATTTACACTGAACAAGGCCAATTTGACCCTTTCCTCGTTAAGATTGAATATGAAAAATGATGGAAGAATGGGTCAATTAGGACCTAAAATGAGGCTAAAATAGAGGTTCATCGCCACTGCCACGTAAGTTAATATTAGTAAATAACAGGGACTAGAAAATCGAGGTATTACAAAGTGGTATTATTGCTCAGCTTGACCTGAAGGCTCACCTAAAGTATGGTACTTAGGAATAAAAAATTAAAACGTATAGACCTAAGGACTACTCTAAGTGTGATTATATGATGAGGAAAGGGGTATGTCTACATATGCATACTTACTTGTGAACATGCATCTGATTTGGACTTGTTAATATATAGGATGAATAGGACTCGTCACTATGGTCGTATGGGTCGTTGTTGCCGCTATCAGAGGAAGGAAAAGACGCCTGATGTTATTCTAACTAGCCACTTAGAATGGGTTGAGGCTTTTATTCCTAGGAGACTAAAGGAGATACTGAACAACTACTTGAGGTTTGGGAGCAATCATGCCCTATTCTTTCTCCTGACCCTCTTGGGTGACCCAGTGTGGCGTTACAGGGTTAGAGAGCATCACCGAAAGACTAGATGGTTCAGTTTCTTCGGCAGGTGTTGCTTGTACGACTGCGAACCTATAGGAATGAACCTAGCAGGGTTAGTGGACCATCTCATGGATGTGGGCCCTTATTCTTAACCTTCCGCCCTTGATACGGAGGATGAGACCCCACCACCCCAGTGGAGGAGGATACTGAAGAGGAAGAGTGTGCAGGGGAGCTTATAGATGGGGAAGAGGAGCTGGGAGTGGAACCTATTAAGGACGGAAACCTTAGGGTAGAGCCCTCAAATGAAGATGACCCGATGGAAGATGCTATGGAGGAGGAAGGCCTAGAAGACGACCCTAAAGAAGGACCCTTAGATGTGGATGATCCCGAGGAGGACCCTATAGAAGAGGAAGACCCCGAATAGGAATCTAAGGAAGAGCCCTTAAAAGAGGAGGAACCCGACGAAGGGCAACTAGAAGAGGGAGACCTGGATGAGGACTCAGTGGAGGGAGAACCCAAGCAAGAGGTTCCCGCTGGAAGTGGGGAAGGTGTGGTAGGATGTGTTGTGGTACTTGCCCAATGGACACCCCTGGCTAGTAGATGCTAGTAGTTGTTGAAAAGTTTGCCTTTAAAGACTATATTGTTTATTTTATCTTTCCCTTTTTGCTGGCAAGTATGAACTACCAAGTCTTGAACTACCAAGTCTTGCTAAGTACTTGTATAATGATAGTATTGCTGTGTGGAATAGTTATCATTTCGAATCTATGCATGAGAACTTTATTAAGTTACATGGATGCAATTATTTGCCATGATTGGCTCAGAATTGTGAAGTTATGTTATATATGTATTTATATGTGAATGTTGTTATTGTTAATGAGATGTACGGGGAAGCAGAAACCGGGTCATGTGAGCGTGGCAAGTGAATGTGACTGTGAACAAAAATACACATTTGTTATGTATGATACAGTAGCATAAGATGTCTTACTAAACTATAGTGGTACTGTGTCACGAACTAATAGGGAAGTAACTAAACTCAGCTTGTTTCCTAAGCAGGATGTTGGGGAACAATAGTGAATCTTAGACTGGGCCGTACCCCATTCCAAGGCCCCACGTGAATCTGGACATCCCCATGGCCAGTTTGAGGGAACGACTAGAAGTCATCCACCTTAGAAGTAGGAATAGGCCCCACAGTCAGGTGGATGAATCCAATCCGCCTACAGGAGCAGACCTTAGCAATCTCCTATTGCTAGAGCTACTGTAGAAATAAGGGAACAGCTGTAGAAATAAGGGAAATAGTTGCAGTAACAGAACAAGCATCGCAAAAACTGACAGAGGCCAACGAGGAGAAGCTTAAGGAGGACAACCTGCACATGGTTAAGACACTTGCTAGTCATAACCCACCCATCTACGATGGCAATCCTGACCCCAAGGGCTTCGAGGTTTAGATTTGGGGTATGGAGAGGCTGTTTGATGCCCTCTAATTCCCTAAGGAGTGGAAGGTAGGATCTACAGTATTCTATCTTAAGGAGAAAGCCGACCTATGGTGGGCAACTATGCAAGCGAGGTAGTATGAGCTAGGGTTTGACTGAAAGAGGCTCAAGGAGTTTACCAAGGACCACTTCTACCCCATGTCCTATTAGAAGCCAAAGGAGAACGAATTTATGCAACCACAACAAGGGGGGATGAGTGTGTTGGAGTATGCCTTCAAATTCATAGAACTTTCCCACTTCGCCTTCACCTTTGTAGCTCATGAGGAGTTAAAAAGGGAATTGTTTTGAGGCTAGGCTTAAGTCAAACATTAAGGAGAGGATGTTCCTGCGTTAGTACACTTCGTACATGGATCTGTATGATACCTCGGTAAGTGTAGAAAGGGCAATGAAGGAAAAGAACAACTGTTACAATGAGCAACACAGAACCATGAGAAAGGGGGATCAACCAAAAAACTTCCACTCTGAAGGTCCGTATAGGAGACCTGTTAGGAACCACTATCACAATAACAACGCACGTTGAGGCCAATAAACCAACAATCAGCCTCAGTGACATGCAATGCCTATGGCAAGCTGGGAATGCTACTTCGTTAAGAGGTGCTACCACAGTAGGAGTCCTCAGCACCAGATACGGGATTGCCCACTTCTCTCACCTCCTACCAGTCGGGGTCATGGGGGATAGTAGCCCCAGCAGCACTACCAGAATAAGGGTGGGCAGGCTGCCAACCCAGATCATCAAGCCTAGCACCCCTACAGAACCAAGCTAGATCCTCCAATTAATGAACTCAAAACACCGGGACGAGATTTATGTTGCGCAGGGAGGAAGCAGAGGATACCCAAAATGTGTTGACTGAAACATTCTCTATCCAAACTCAACCTATATATGTCTTACTTAATTCTAGTGCTACGTATCTTTTCATTTCTGTCAAGCTGGTTGAGATAATAGGGTTAGTTATAATTCATAGACCCCCTCTACTATTTGTGGCTCTCCCTAATGGGAAGACTGTTAAGTATGATAAACTGTATGAGGACTGCTTCATCCAGATGTATGAAAACGAGTTTCTGACGGACCTCCATAGGTTTGAGTTGACTGATTTCGGTGTCATTTTAGGGATGGACTGGGTAGCAAAGCATCAAGCCTAAATAAATTTTCCAGAATAAAGAATCATCCAAGCGGGCCCAACGAAGAGAAAATAGTTTTAAAGGGAAGGTCTCGAATGGTTGAGCAAAACGTATCACCGCAATGAAAGCCCATAAGTTGCTAGGATGATGATGCAAATGTTTCTATGCAATATAGTGGAAACCAAGGCCGCTAAGCCATCCTTCCAGGACATTTCAGCCGTTCAAGAATTCCCGAATGTTTTCCTAGAGGAGATCCTCAGCGTGCCACCCTTTAAGGAGGTGCAATTTTGCATTGATTTAGTCCTAGGAGAAACCCCTGTCTCTAAAGTACCTTATCGGATGGTACCAGTAGAACTTAAAGAGTTAAACACAACTTGATGAATTGTTAGAAAAGGGTTATATCGAGCCTAGTACGTTTCCATGGGGAGCCCCGGTATTGTTCGTGAAAAAGAATGATGGAACCTTGAGATTGTGCATAGAGTTCATGGAGTTAAACAAAATAACCATCAAGAAAGGCCATCCTTTTCCCAGGATAGCTGATCTTTTTTACAAACTTAGAGGTGTGAGGACCTTATCTAAGACAGACCTTCATTCGGGGTATCTCTAACTCCGGTTCAAGGAAGAGGACATACCTAAGACTTCTTTCTGCACCTGATACATTCATTATGAGTTTATAGTGATGCCTTTTGGGCTTATAAATGCCCCAGTG